>PITA01009408.1:0-77888 GCA_004023965.1 Spilogale gracilis
ATTCTGCAATCATTTCATACATAATGTGAGCTCTGAAGCATAATAATAAAATGCATATCTGTGAGCCCATCACATATCTTAATAACAAGAATACTACCAATATCATTTCATTTACTTACTCGATCTTCCTGCCTCCCCCTAGGTTTTCCTAAAGAATGCTGTTAAGCTTCGCATGGTTTTGAGGCTCATAAAAGAGGAATTATATCATTCACTCTCCTGTAACTTTTTTTTATTAGTTGTGTTAAAGATTCATCCATGGGGTTGGTTAGCACCTATCGTTCATTCATTTTGGTAGCTGCACAATATCTTATTTTGTGAATATGCCATCATTTATTTAGCCACTCCTCTGTCCACAGACATTTGTGTCGTTTCCAATCTCTTGTTAGGATGGATCTGTTTGACACATTTGACGGTGCATATGTGTGATAATTTTTCCAGGGTTTATTGAGAATTTAATGCCACATCAATTTAATATTAAATTAAATTAATAACGTATTTAATGATATACAGAAGTACTGCATTGGACAGTGTACATATTTTTATAATGCATAACTTTTTCAATATTGTTGTATCAGTTTATCCACTTCCCCTAATATATAAGATTGGACATTTTCATAAAGTTCTCTTTAAAAACTCATCATTATCACATTTTGTACCATGTTTATTGGTATTTAAATACTCATCTCCCGATAAGATAGTATTTATTTATTTATTTATTTATTTATTTATAAAGATTTTATTTATTTGACAGAGAGAAACACAGCCAGAGAGGGAACATAAGCAGGGGGAGTGAGAGAGGGAGAAGCTGGCTTCCCCCCAAGCAAGGAGCCCGATGCTGGACTCGATCCCGGGTGTCTGGGATCATGACCTGAGCCGAAGGCAGTCGCTTAACCAACTGAGCCACCCAGGCACCCCAAGATAGTATTTAAATACTCATCTCACTCATATCTGATTCACCTGTTGATTCCCATGGCCTACATCAGTTATTAAAAAATGTTTACAAAAATGATACATGAATATCAAACTGAAATAAATACAACAGCCTGTATTTAATTTGAGTCACAAAACTTTCTGCCTTTTAATGCAAACATCATGGAGGGATTATGGTGTTATCAATTCTTTGTGCAAAAATGATTAATTCATTGGGATTGTTTTCCTATTAGATCAGTAGAATGAAGAAAATGATAGTTTTGTTTGAGAGAAAAGGTAATACATTTGAAGTAAGGAGAGAAGATAGCCTGACTGTAAGCATAAAAGTGTGATACAGAATGTGGACACTAGAGCCCAGAGAAATGGGGACTGGAAGATAAATAAAACATTTGGGATGGGAATCATAAAGCACTTTATACTCATCCAAAGATTTTTACCTTAGGCTCTCTATGTGGCTTCCTGCCTTACTACTAATGCTAGTAGTTCCAATTTTTTTTTTTTTTATCATATAGACTAATGACAGTTGTCTGGGTTGGTCTGGAAACCTCACCATAACTGTTAACATTTTCTGTCAGGGTAAAGACCTCAAAATTCTGGACGACTACTGACAAATACATGCTTGGAAAAATGACTTATCTGTAAAATGGGGAATCCCTATATTCAGAAAGTAGGTCTGTGCCTTTTATCACTCCAATCTTTTCACCCCTAGAGCTGAAAAAGCCAGAGGCTAAAGAAAAAAAAGCATTCCCATGCTCTTAGAAACAAAATGCACAACCTCCATTAAACTACTCTTGGATCATTTCTTGTCTTCCACTTTAAAAAATAACTGAGAAAAGGGGTGCCCAAACCTCCCAACGTCTGAGACAGGCAGGCATTCCTGACGGGGGGGCGGGGGTGTGTAAGAACTTTAACAGAAGACCACTGGCTCGAAGAAGAGGAAGACTATGTCAGCAACAATGCTCAACGTGTGTCTAAAGGGCACAAGGCACTCCTAGAAGCCCCCACGTGAATACAGTTGGAAATAAAAGGCTTCAAAACATTCAGAGGTCATTGACCTGGTCCAGCCCGCTTCTTTGATTCAGGCTTTCACATCACATGCAAACTGATACTTTAGTAGGTCAATGCCTAAAAACAAATTCCTGAATTCACTGCATCTCATTCCGAATAGAGAAGAGTCCACAAAAAGTAGGTAAGAACTACACCATAAATCTCAAGCAAGCAACCCGCATGGACAGATTCAGCTTGTGTCTACAACAACAAAATCATCCAACCATCAAAAAGAGCATACATCTGGAACAGAACTCAGTGTTTTCAGCCCTGGTAGAACACATGTGCTCACGGCACTGCCTGGTGTTTAAAGGGAGAGCCAATGCTTGCCGCCGAAGTTACAGGGAAAGGTTTAACAGAGACAGAAGTCTTTAAAATATTACTCTGATTAACTCTGACACTTAAACTGTTTTTTGAAAGTCCAAGAACAGATGTGTTTGAATGTCCATCCTAGTTCACAATGCTAAGCCACAATGATGATTTGCATTTACTGAACACTTACTATGTAGGAAAAATCTGGCTCTCGGCTATTATGAGAGTTTGGAGTCTTGGGGGCAGGGGAAAAGTGCTAGGATGATGTTCAGGGGCAATGAGCAGAAAAAAGAGGAAGAAAACATTTATTTGGCTCTGATTAATTTTCTGTGAACACAGTGTAATTTGCTCTCTTGAGCCGATGGTACTTGGCATTCACTTTCATCCACATCTAGCACAGCGCAGTGTAATCTAAGGAAATGAAGCTTTTCCCTTTTTCATTTGTTTTTCAATTCTCAACTCTTTCCCTCAATCTTGCTGCAATTTTACTTTTGGTCAGAGCAATAATTTCAGGGCTCAGACGCTTTCTCTCAAGTCAGCTCATTTCCAAGCCGTAAGTTACCTGCACCTGCCACGGAAAGCCACTGGCCATTCAGCCCAGCTGCTCTCGGGAGCATCCCAGAAGCAGCTCACACTGAAAGCCATTTGCCACATTCCAGCCTTGCCTGGCGGACTTTTATCTTCCACTGACAGCCAGTCGGATAGAACCGACACTCCCTTTCCCTATGCCAAATGGAAGCCAGGAGAAAGCGTTTTGAAATACGGACTGTATGTTAGCCTATATTTCTGTCATCAGTAGGTTTTAATGGAAATGACACACACAAAGCATCTAGCAGATTCTGTAAAGATTACTCAGAGTAATTTTATTTTTTTTTTTAGTTTTATTTATTTAAAAATCACCTGCCCTTTCCCTCCTGTGCCTGGAGCGCTTCCCCTCAAGCCCTTAAGCCTCTCTACCTAATTGCACATGCTCTGTCTGCTAACTGCCAGCAATCTGAAAAATGCGAATGTTCAGAGGAGAAAACCAGAAGGAGGGTTTGATCCTGTGGCTGATTGCTTACTGTTCCCCGCAGCCCTCACAGGGTACCCATCCCTGCACCCTTCAGCCCATCGCACACTCTTTGGCCCCCTGTTCCCAGCCCTGGGATTTTTCTGACAGAGTGGGACAAAGTCCTACCCCGAATATCTTTAAAATCACCCAAATCTGTAAGGAGAAGTAAAAGAAGAGAAAAATAAAATGAAATTCTAGGTAACGTGGTCAAACAGGGAAAATGCTGAGCCAGTTCAGAAAAAAAAAAAAAAAAAAAACCCAAACAGGTTAACTGTCATCAGGCTAATATTACCAATTATCTAGAGAATTAAAATTATATTACTTGTGCTTATAATAATGAACCATTCTCATTAAAGAATTCTTTAGGATGTTTAAATAGCAAAATGTTCTTTTCACTTCCTTGTGTCCGATTGTGTTTCAGTAGCACTGTCCTGTAAGAATGATCATGGTGCTTATGCTGTGTTATCAGGTTTAAAAAACAAAAGGCCTTGAATCTATCATGATGTTTTAGGATTGTAGATTTGAAAGCTGAAGCAGCTATAACTCCATCATAAAGATGAGTAAACTGTCATCCAGGGAAATTAAGTGACGATGAACCCACAATCTGGAAAATTACACCAGTGTTTATTTTTCCTGAAACACATTTGGTTTTCCCCTAACCGTATTCTAGGGAGAACAAAGTTATACTTAAGACAAATAGGACACCAGGGCACCTGGGTAGCTCAGTCTGTTAAGCATCCAACTCTTGATTTTGGCTCAGGTCATGATCTCAGGGTCATGAGATCAAGCCCTACGTTGAGCACTGCGCATAGGGCTCTGCATTGAGCTTGGAGCCTGCTTAAGATTCTCTCTCCTTCATCCTCTGCCCCTCCCCAATGTGTACATGCTCTCTCTCTCTCTAAAGAAAATAATAATAATAATAATAATAATAATAATAAGTAATTAAATAAAATGAGACAAAATAAGACATGAAGTAACCTGAAATGTAAGAGTATATTCATATGTGGGATTCCTGCGTGGCTCAGTCAGTTAAACATCTGCCTTTGGCTCAGGTCGTGATCTCAGGGTCCTGGGTTTGAGCCTCCCATCAGGCTCCCTGCTCAGTGGGGAGTCTGAGTCTCGCTCTCCCTCTCCACCTCCCCCACTCCCATAAAATCTTTAAAAAAGTATATTTGGGGCACTTAGGTGGCTTAGTCATTAAGCGTCTGCCTTTGGCTCAGGTCATGATCCTGGAGACCCGAGATCGAGCCTCGAATCGGGCTCCCTGCTTCACGGGAAGCCTGCTTCTCCCTCTCTCACTCCCTCTGCTTGTGTTCCCTCTCCGGCTGTGTTCCTCTGTCAAATAAATAAAATCTTTTAAAAGAGAGAGAGAGAGGGAGAAAGAGAGTTTATTCATACCTTAAAAGTATAAGACATAAAACAAAACAAAACAAAAAAAACAAAGCAAGACATCATGACACTTCTCTACTTAGGGAGAAGGTCTGACAACTGGGTCACAAGGCATTACTCATTGTTGCATTACCTAATTCATTTTCATCTTTAATATGTTTTTCAAATAGCTAAGAATAGCACAAATTACTCATCCTTTATAAATACAATACAGATGATGTTGTTACATGATAATGTGCCCAGGGATTCATAAATTTGGTGACAGAAAAGATCTTAAGTCATCTAACCGTTTAAAAAATAGGATCTTCTGTTTTTCCAATATCTAACCGTAAGTGAAAAAGTGAAGTCTCCTGAGAAAGGAGCCAGGTCAAGGGAGGAAAGAATCAAGGTACAAACCCTGGTCTAGGGTCAGTGTGGTTGCAGTGACAGGTGAAAATTCTCCCAGCCAACCATCGAACTTCCTGTCCTCTTGTGCCACTAAAGCGTGTCCGCTCACAGCCGTAGTTATCTTTCTGTATCTAACCTCCTCGTTTTCCTCTTCTGTATAACATCCTTCCCTGCTGTCCCAGTGCCTATCTGATGAATCCCAAAATTTCATATGCTTACAAGTTGGGTACACTTGTGCAAGCACTTACCATGCACCAAGCATTTTACATGAAAACACAGAAGCGGTAACAGACTTAGAGTGTGATATGGGGTATGTCTTGCACCATCCTCCATCCTAGCACCAGATGCTCGTGTCTAAGTCCCGGGCGAAAGGGCTACTTCTCTGCAATCACAAAATCCACTGAGCGGCATCATTGTGTGGTGGTGTCACTAAGGCGAGAGGTGAACCTGGACCTCATGGGGCCCAAGGGCTGACAGCGCACTGAGCAGTGACCCACAACCTGCACCCAGTCCAGACTTCAGGAAGGCCAAGGCACTCAGCACCCACTGGTAGTCCTGGCAACTCCTTCTTAGGCTCAGGCCACAGCGAGTTTGACAGCATCCATTGGCGCCTTTGATGTCAGTATGGTGGCCAGAACAAGAGAAGGTAAAAAGGGCCCCTGGGTGACTCAGTCCATTAAGCATCTGCCTTCAGCTCAGGTCATGATCCCAGAGTCTTAGGATCCAGCCCTGTATCGGGTTCCCTGCTCAGCAGGGAGTCTGTTCCTCCCTCTCCCTCTGTACCCCACTTCATGCTCTCTCTCTCAAATAAATAATAAAATCTTAAAAAAAAAAAAAAAAACAAGTAAAAATAGCAGGGTTCAGGCAGCACAGAGCAGGCTTGGTTTTCTAAGCAGGGGATTTGCCGGGGTTTCTAAAGGCCCATCAGGAGAAATCTGACTATGGTTAGAATCACCAGCGTTGGGTGGTAACAAAGTCAAAGAAATACAGTTGTACTATAGTTATTAAACTGTTAGGCCTTGGAGACATGGGTTACTCTTGTATCCACTATACATTAAAGTACTCACTAAAAAAAAAAAAAAAGATCAGCTCTGTCCATTTGAAAAAAATGAAGTACAGCAGTTTTACCTAATTATCTTGATAATTAAATCATCACTGTAGATCACTTCAAGATCAAGGGGCCTAAATGAATTTGCCACAGATTATTTTAATGTAGACAGAGATAAATGTCCATGATACTCATTATTTTTCCAACCTGAATGATGCAGTTATTGATGGGTAGCTTAACAAAATAATCATTCTGCATTTGATTTTGAATTGCAGAATTTTGCAGTAAGATTATCAGGTTTATCTTTTTAATTGCATGTTGCTTTGGTTGCTATTAAAAAAAAAAGCCCAACAACTTGAAAAGTGGCAAAGAGAAAATTACATTTAAATATCCTCAAGGGTTTCATCATTTGAAAAAATAAATAAACACAGTCAGGACCAAAAGCTTGAGACAAATATTGACAGTAAAAGTCAATTGGTTAAATATACATTTTCACACTGAATTAAGTGTTAAGAAATACGCATCATATGACACAAAAGAATGGTTGCATTTGTTTAAGCACACCCTATGTACCAGACATTTTATAAGTATTATTTCTACTTTTTATGACAACCCTGCTAGGGAAGTATTACTAAACTTGTTTTGCAGAAGAAGAAACTAAGTGTCAGAAAACTCAGGTGGTCTGTCCCCAGACTCTCATGGAGAACCCTCAGCTGGATGATTGTGGTAGCGTGACTGCCTCCCATTTGCTCCAGAATTCTTATCTCCCAGTCTGTTTCCAAGAGAATCCAGACTAAAAGAACACAGACACTGACGTGTGTATGGGAGGAGGGGCAGAAGCTTAATTTAGAGGAGAGTAAAGGTAGGTGAAGGTAGGGAGAGCATTCTCCCAAAATGACAATATTTCAACATTTTTTTTTAAAGGATCCAGGTTAAATGTCATTCTTAAGATCGAGATGAAGGGCATTTGTGAAAACGGCATGAAAGCAAACTGAGACATGGGAAAGAAATAGGCAAAAGGGGGTACATTTTATTTGTTCCCACCCCTGCAGCTGCCCACATATGAATGTTTTCCTCTTTGCTCCAAAGGATACTTCCCATGGACTCCCTACATGGGGGGGGGGCGGGGGGGGGGGACAGGATACTGTGCTCATTGTGCATCATATCATCATGTTTGCAGGCTACATCTTTTTAAACATTCTCATGTTGTATAGATATTTTCTTATTTACAATGCAAATTAAAAAGTATGCCAGCATCCAAAGAAACTATTTTAGGTGAAATGCAATATATCTTAATCTATTTTACATCAGACCTCTGGCTTATCTCAGTGGTCTTTGCCCACACAGACTCCTGGTTTGATGACTTAGCTCTGCAGAATTTTGTGGCTACTGGGGAAAAAAATAAGTTCTCTAGGTAAAGGGGAATGTGAGTCCCCAGTTAAATATTCGCTTGTATTTGAATTTGTTCTCATGAATCTTGTACGATGTACTTTTATATTGAAAAGTTTACAGAGATGGAGAGATTTGCTGAATTTTTAAAAAGCTATCAGGCTAGTAATAAAAACATTGTCTTGCTTTATGATATTATTTAATTGTTGTTGTTGGGTTTTTTTATCCTCTGTGGAAGGTAGAGATAATAATCCGCTGTTATGTCCATTTTCCAGTGAAGAAACTGCAGTGGAGAAAGGCTGAACGAGCTATGAGTGGAGTTGGGTCTGGAAAACTGTCCTGATAGGAATCACATGTGTGTGGCCAAATGTTTTCACCTAGTGGAAGACTGAATTCTTTTCCAGTTTGAAACGTATTTATGTAAACTTTATAAACATGACATGTCAAAATCTATAAAACAAAGACCCAACAGCTCTTGCTTGCTTAGATCCATCCAATTTCACATATTCCAGAAGAGATCTGAGTATGTAATTCTAACATCATAATAAAGTGTGTATTTCCAACCATTCAAAATCTTGGTACCTGATCATGTCTTGTTTTGTTCTCCTGGCTCATTCCTCAATGGGCAACAGGCAAAGGGCACTTTATAACTATTTGATGAGGTTGGATTTATACCCTCAAGTTTAAAGTTTGTATATTTAAGACTAGAAGCATTTCCATTCCTGTAATACAGAAGCTGGCAAGATTTTTACAATAATTTGCTTCTCCACCTGTCCCCAGACATGTCGTACACACAAGAGGAATGGCTGTCTTTTCATTCTTCTGGATCAGAAACGTTGGAACAACTACCCGTGCTAATTAACAAGGCATGATTGTATTTTTTGAATCAAGGAGCCATAATAGGAATCAGATGAAAATCTTCCTACAAGGAATTCTAGATCAGAAAAACTCATGAGCCCAGAACCAAGAATTTTCACACATATTTCTGGATGCTTCAGCACTTAAAGGGCATCTTGCCCAGAAGGCCTCATTTTTCTTTCAGCTCAATTACTATGGGCTTGGCTCTTTGCATGCAAGTCTGCTTTGTCATATCGTTTTCTCACCTCTACTATGAAGATTATTAAGAACTATGTGGATCCTTCCAGCTACCAAGGCTTAAATTATTTGCGTAATGAAACAAAAATGAGGTAGAGGGTGGTTTGGGAAGTTTCCAGATAAAGACCTCATCAAGGGTTGGGTATTTGCCATACTGCCTTGCCTTGGGTTTAGTAGTTTCCCCCAAGCTCTGCCCTTCTCGGGCATCCCTATGTGATGGTTCACTCAGTAAAAAGTTACTGAGCCCCCACTTTGGGGACCCCTTAGCAATGAGAATGAAGACGAATCGGTTCTCAATCAATAGGAACACACTGGAGAAGAAATACATGGGATGAGCAAAGAGCTACAGAAGGAAAGGGGAGGAAGAGAGACCCGTGAGTGAAGAACACAAAAATAAAATCTACAGAGATACATCAGGAATGGAACAGGTATGATGAGTTTCCTGTTGGAGCCAGTGGGATATAACCCTGAACACAAAGGGTTCTGAATGCAGATCTAATGGTTTTAGGAAATAGGAAAGACCTAAGGTTTGGAGCTGGGGAGTGATCTAATCAAAGCTGTACAATGAAAGGATTGAAGTGCAAGCAGAATTTAGGGGAGGTGGGAGGTCCAAGGGAGGAAGGCTAGGCTGATTAGCACAGTGGCCCAAGCAGGAGGTGACAAGGGCCTGGGTCAGAATGGGTAGCAATCTGAAGGGTGGGAAGTGACAGTAGGAGCCACTACAATATGGCCACAGCCACTTCTGTGGTGTATGTCTGTGCGGGAGCAGTGGGAGCAAAGGGAAGCATACACAAATGAAGACCCAGTTCCTCACTCAGGATATGTTGTTCTGAGATAAGGGAGGAAAGTATGAAAGTGATGAATGAGTTTTAGACATCTTGAGATTAAGGTGACCATGGAACAATTGGGTAGATATCCATTTGGCAGGTAGCAAAGCAAGACTAGATTTCTAACAGATGCTGAAAAGTTAAGATTTGGTACTACTCCCTTCACTCAACGTCCACTCCTATTCTAGAAAACTGAAGCTTGTTGCCAGGGCAGCTAACCTAAAAGCCAGGCTGGGTGCTAAGAGTTTTACCAGTTCCTGACAGCCCCCACCCCCTCCCCTGCCCGCCCCCGGAAGCATTCCCATCCCCATTTCACTGGGGAGGGGGGCGTGCTGCAGTTCAGAGACTTTACATAACATGCAGTCAGCAGTGAGGTGGCCGAGTGCTGATTCACAACCTTGTTTGCACATTTCATGTCCACACTAAGAAAGGATAGCTCGTTCCCTTCTTTCATTTCAGGGCTGCTCCCAATGTAAGTACTACCATGCATTCCTTTGTCCATTAATTACTAGTCTCCTCTTCTGAGCTTCATTCATTCTACTTGACTCAAATCTCTCCTGTTCAGCTCCAATTATATTCAGTGCCATTCCCCATCCCATCACTGCTCTTAACCTAGTTAGCTGCTCACTTGCTCATTATAGAGGATTCTAAGATCATATAATTTCAGCTCTTGTGTTGTAAGTTCTGTCCACAAGTTCACCAGGGTAAGATCCTTTGGATAAGCTTTGGGCCATGTGACCCATAGCACATCAGAACACACGCTGGGCATTTAGCAGAACTGCTCTTCCTAATGGGACACGTCATCGTGGCACCAAATACTCCCGAACAAAAGCCTCACGGGATATTCAACTAAAAAGAAATAATTTTTTTCTTGTCAGCAATTTAGTGGCTATCTTTGATTTTTTTTTATCGCAATTTCTCTGACTCACTGGCAAAATGACAAGTCATAAACTTTCTAACAGCTATCTATATTTCTCCACCTTTACTACGGAGATCATGCTAAAGTGGCTTTTCAATGTCTAGCCTCTAGCTCTCCATGGAAAGTTATATTTCTAATTAGTCGTGTGTCTTGCAATTCTTGGTTAACTAGTTCTGACTCAGAAAATTCTATGCTCCATGTGCTAGGTCTCACACTTTGCTTCCCAGTACCTCTGCTAACTCTGAAGTCATAAATGAATTCTCACAGTGTGGCAGGTGAAAATTATTATTCTCCTTCCAGATGAGGGAGCAGCTGCCCAGAGTGGACTGTGACTCAGCAGGTTCCCTGGATCTTTTCAATGAACCATTCACAGCCAACCTCCCTGGCCTCAAGAAGAGAAGAAACAGACATGCAGACTTCTTAAATAAGAATGGTGCATGGAGCACTGGGTGTGGGGCATAAACAATGAATCTCAGAACACTGAAAAAATAAAATAAACTATTATTTAAAAAAAGAAAAGAATGATGGGCATGTGGGAGAGAGGGAGGAGGAGTGTTACAGCTCAAGAGATGGAGCTGGAAGAAATGAATAGCTAGGCAGGCTGACCTTCAGGAAACTTCCTATCAGTCTGTTTACATATAGCCCTGGGGAAGAACTTCTTCAAATCCAAACCATAGGATCCTTCTTTTTTGCTGTTGCTGCTCAAAGCTGGGGCTCGCTTTCCTGAGACCTCTTATCTTTCTCACCTGCCTATACGATAGCACCAAACCATGTTTTCTTTTTGGCCCACCCAAATAGAATATGTAGGAAGAAGCCATATTATGTTCACCTGTGTAATCCTAACTTTTGAATAATAAATGTATCTAAAATAGATAGAATATTTGTAAAAGTAGTGAGATCCCTGTTTCTAGAGGTAGTCAACCAGACTAGCATGGAGGGACTTTGGCCATGCAGCCGTCATTCTGTTATTTCTAAATTTCCTAATATTTTAAGGGCATTCTTATTCAAAGCGAAATCCCAAATAGTTTAAAAATATATGTGACTAAATAATGCATACTAGACCTCAAGTGACTATTAAACTAGTTTAATATTCTGATTTTAATAATAATTGATCCTAGAAATTATTAAATGTCTTCAGGCCATTGTTTTTAATTACAAGCACCAGTCTATAAGTGTTAATTGAACACCTACTGTATGCCAGACCCCAGGGATAAAAGGATGAGAAACACAGAGCCTGCCCTCAATAATTTACATGCTAGTGAGGGGGATGTCTCCATTACTGGGACTGAGAGGTCACAGTCCAGTTATATAATTTCATTTTCTACCTTTGCTTCTCAGAACAGAGAATGTTTTCCTGGGGTTACTATGTGATCTAAGAAGCCTATGTAAAAGTCCTCTTTGGAAACTAATGTTAGGAGGAGGATCTTTGGGGCGCCTGGGTGGCTCAGTTGGTTGAGCGACTGCCTTCGGCTCAGGTCATGATCCTGGAGACCCGGGATCGAGTCCCACATGGGCTCCCTGCTTGGCGGGAAGCCTGTTTCTCCCTCTCTCACTCCCCCTGCTTGTGTTCCCTCTCTGCCTGTGTTTCTCATTGTCAAATAAATAAAAAAAAAATCTTAAAAAAAAAAAAAAGGAGGAGGATCTTTGACTTCTGAGGTCACTCAAGCCTCCACTGTAAATTGATCCAGTTGGGAAATGCCTATGGCAGAAAGAGGAAGGAGAGGAAGGAGGCCTGCAAGGTCACTTCAAAACCAACCTGAACTTGAATGCTTCCTTGCTATAAATCTTGTGTAGACACAGATACACCTTCACCCTAACCCCACCTCCAGCCCCACCTCCACAGGCAGCGCAGTCCCTGCGTAGGAAGGCCAAACCTTGCTCAGCCCCTTAGTGACTGTCATTTGGAGAAATGTAATATAGGGGCCTCCACTTAGACCCTGTTCTACCAGATTAGAGTCTGTTTCCAATCAAATGGAATTTAGGTTTAAACCGGAATTAGATTTGGGATTTATAGTCATTTCTACTTTTATTCATTTCGTGGATTCCAGCCCTCTCTCGGCCTAGTTATAATCCAATGCACTTCGGAAGGAATTACACGGGAGTTGTCTATGAGCCTAGGGTGGGGGTGGCGGTGGAGGGGGCTCTAACGTTTGGGCCCCTCCGAAAATGTCCCGACTGGGTCAGTCTTGACTTGCTTCGGGATCTTTGGCGCTCAACGCCACCCTACAGCAACTGCACTAGGCGCGGGATCCTGGCGTTTGCCCTTCCTGCGTTTATTGGACGCCGCCCCTCACTCCGGAGAGGATTTCGCCATCCGCACCCCAGGCTTTCCCCGCGCAGAGACAGAATGAAAAGCGAAAGCCAAGGCAGGCGGGCGGAGGGGGCGGCCCAACGTGCCGCGTGCCTGCTGCTTCTGAATCCGCAGTGGCCGCGAGGGCTGTCACCGCACAGTGAGGACCCCGTCCTCAACTTTTAGCCCAAGTCGGGTACCCCGGAGGCCGCCGCAGCCTCAACGCGTCCTCCCCTGCCGGCCCAGAGCCCTCTGGCCCCGGGGCCCAGTGGCGCCCTCCCGCAGAGGTCCCCCGCCAGTCCACCTCCCGCGCAGCGCGCCTCCAGCTGGCCCGCGGGCATAGCTTCCCAGCCTGCGAGCAAGACGCGCCCCCGGGAGTTCAGCTGCTCAGCAGCCCCAACTTCGGCTTCCCAAGTGACATGACGCCCTGGGCGCACGCCAGCCGCCTCCTGCCTCCACCCTAGGTCCTTACAGCCCAGCCGCGGGAAAATGAAATGCCCTGCAAAGGGCGCTCCCCTGGATTTTGAAAAACCGCTTCATTCGCTCCGGGAGCGCCTTGATCCTCCACCCGCAACCTCTGGCCAGATGATTTTCATCCTGGGATGCGCCCAAGTGGAGGGGCCTGGGAGCTGGGGCGGGAGGAAAGGAGGCAGCGGCGCCGAGTTGCTGGGATGCAGCTGCGCGCCTCTCGCGGCGAGGGGCTGACGGCCCTGCGGCTCGACTGAGCCTGGGGAGCGGGCTCCTGCGCCTCTGCCTCGCGGAGGACCGCACACCCTTACCCTCTAACACACACAGACACACACACGCACGCAGGCACTCACTTGCCGCCAGCACCCTCACCCCGCGAGCCCGGACTCGGAGGTCGGAGCCACTGGCCACTTTAAGGCAGAGGTTGAAACGCCCAGATAGAAGCAGAGGCTCTCCCCTCTCCTCCACGCTTTCACTATCCTAGGAGCTCCCTTCCACCGCCACCACAAGCACCCCCAATTTCCCAGAGCAAGAAAGGTCTGGCTTCTGAGATTCCCCTCCCTGAGCTAGCGGTTCAAGCTGCGGAGAGGGGGAGAGGGATGGATAGAGGGAGCACTGAAAAGCGAGCCCGCGCTCACCCCCGCCCTGCTCCAGAACTGGCCAGCCCCACTAGCCTCTGGCGCACAACTAGGCAGCCGAGGCCGGACAGCCGGACCCCGGGGCGCTCCAACTCCAGCGAGGGCAGGGAGGGTAGGGACAGCAGCAGCCACTTCGCGCGTTGGCAAAGGCACGGAATCTCCGAATAGGCTGAACCGCGGGCGCGGAGGGGTGGAGGCGAGAGGGGCGGAGGAGGAGTTGCTGGGGCCGAGAGGGATGACGTCCTCCAGCGCCTCGGGCTCTAGGGACTGAAGATTCCTGCTGTCGCCCGGCCCAACGCGCTCTCTCCAGGGCTTCGCAAAGGCGCCGCGCCCCGCTCCGCTGCGGCTCCCGAACCGCGCGCGTGGGGGCGATCCCGGCCAGCTTGAACCAGGCAGGGGTGCAAGCCCTCTGGCCATCTCAGAGCACCTCTCTGCCTGTTCCTCGATTTGGAGTGCCTGCCCGAGAGTCGCTGCCGATTCTAGGCGGGTCCGGAGAAGGCAGCCCCCGGCCGGGCCAGCCTCGCCCCTTCCTCGCTTTCTCTCTCATCGACCTAGAGCCAAGGGCAGGCGCCCGCGCCCCGGCCCCTGCCCACCGGGCGAGCCGGTGTCCCGGCCTGTGCCCGGTTGCGAAGAGGGATAAGGCACCGTTAAAAAGAGGCGCTCACCTGGGTCACCCGAAGTCTTCCTCTCCAGCCCCTCCAGGAGCCTGTTCGCAGCCCCCAGGCACAACCTTCCTCGAAGAAAAAAAGTAGCGCAAGGGCAGAAGAGAGATAGGGCGGCTCACAGGTCCCTGCGCAGCGGCTTTTTCCTTTGGATTCTCCCGGGTCCAGTCTCGGGTTCGGCGGCGGGAAAGGGCTGTCGGAGGCTGGAAGGGGCCGCTAGACCCGGGGTCCTCCCGCAGCGGTGGCGGTGGCACCTCCAAGTTACCACCTGCAGCGCGCGTCGGGCGCCTGTGACAGCCCGCGCCTCTCTGCCCGCGCCGGCCGGCCCTCCCCGCGCGCTGGTTGGCTGCGCCCCGTTCCTGGGCGGTCCCGGCGCTCGGCCCCGCCCCGCTCCTCGCCGCCGTGCGGCCAGTGCGCTGAGTGGGTCTCCTTCCAGGCCTGCCTGGGCTTTATAGCCAGCGAGTGTCGGAAGCTGTTCAGGCTTTGCAAGCAGGAGAAGAAGCCGTCACACGTACGAACACACACACAATTTTGTGTAGGTTGGGGATTGGAGGAAAGAGAGAAGAAATGAGAAATGCCCTTCGTGTGCCTTAAGGGGGACCTGGCTGGTACTTGGTGGTTTGTTTTTTGTGTTTTGTTTTTGTTTTTGCTGGAATGAAATTTGTGCAATCTGAAAAGAGTTAACGTCACAGCGACTATCAGTGTGCGGGGATGGGAGCTGGAAAGTGGCTTGGGGATTGTTTTCGCTTAAGCTTCACACAAAGTTCACCCTAAGCCCTAAGCCCTCAAATGCGAAGGTAAGTCCTGGAGTCCCGCTGGGTTTCAGCACCTAAAAAGCCATCTACTCCTGATGTTGCCTGCAGTGCCGAAGGGGCGATGGGCCGGTGTGCCAGCTACGCGCTTGTTGGATCCGGAAGCTTCGAGCACAGGCCATGACAACTGTCGCCGGAGCATACACGTAGCCTCTGTTTTGCACAACCCAAGCTTGGCCCTTTTAAGTAAACAAGAGAAACATTTTTCTTTCTCCTTTCTCTCATTTTCAAGCGCATGCTTCCCTCGGCCTCTGAGTACCACCTGAAATCATGCTTTCTGGAAAGCTGATCTGGTAAAGTCTTCCAGACCAGAAAAACTATAAAAATAGGAAAAGTACCAGTCTGGAAAGCCAGCCAGTCACCCAGAAACGTCTCACTCCTGGTGAATCTATGTGAAAGAGGTACATTGCCAAGTACGTTTTCGTTTGACAACATTTAAAAATGAACTACCCAAATAGCACATTTTTTTTGGCCACTAGGGAAACATCTGTGTTTTGTGAGCACAGGGGTGACACTGTTAAGTGTGACAAAGCATGCACACGTGAACTCACATCTAACTGTGCTTTGTAGAATCCTCAGCGGGGAGAGGCAGGAGGAAAGGTGCTTTCCTAAAGGAAGTCAGAAGGTGGTTATTCACAGGGCATCCTGGGGACAGTTGGAACCAGTCAAGAGGCCAGTCCCTGTCAACAGTTGCTAAGTAACTTGGGATGCTGCTTTATAGCACCTGTCCAGACCTTAACATCTTGGGTCCACTCTGGGGATGAACAGTAAATCCTCCCCCCCCCCCTGACTCTGTAGACAGCACAGTTCAGAGGCAAAGCATTCACAGAGATATTTCAATACTCCAGATTAAGCGCTTGTACTTTGTCCCTGAATGGATGAAAGGAGTAGAATGGAGGTGTGGTTCACTCAGATTTGAGTGCAGGTTGACTCAATAACTGGAGGAGTACCTAATCAAGATTGGGGGGGGCGTGTCGATGGGGACATGATGATGGGGGGCAATAGTGGTCCTTAACCCAGATACCAGATATGCATCTGCATCTGATGTGTTGTCAGCCAGGTGAAGCATGCACAACTGGGTAAGATGCATTTTCCTAAGAGTAGGGAAGGAGATACGACTCCAGTGAGTAAGAAAGCATTGTAGGAAAGAGGGGAGGAATGAGAAAGAATTGAAAGAGACAATTGGAGAGCCTACGGACAGTGAGAGAAATCAATGTGCATGAACCAATGGCTCAAGGTTCTGAAGGAGACAAAAGAGATTTGCTGAGACTGACAGGTCTAAGTGTAGAAGCTGAGAATCCTGGAGTAGCTTTATGGTTTTAGCAGACAGAGGGTTGAACCCTGGTCCCAGTGCTTCTGTGTAGGATATGTCTGCTTTGCATGTCGGAGGCATGATTTTGAGCTTCATTTTCCTCATCTGTGACCAGGGGATAAGGATGCCTACCTGACAAAGCAATGGGAAGGGTGAACTGAGATCACGCATCCGTAATGCTTGGCCTGATGTTTTACATCTAGTAAGCATTCAATAAATAGTAGCTATTATTCTGAACAGTGTTTTAAAAGAGCTCAACGATCCCCTAATCCTTTAGATATTTGTTTCTGATAGAATATTTCTATCAAGTGCTCCTTCTGCTTGTGTATTCCCTGTGATAAGAACCTCACTAACCCCGAGTTCATTTCATTTTCCTTACTTGAAGATGAGATGAGTGACACTACCCTTTTTTTCACGGGCTGGTTCTGTTTTCATCCAGGGTAGTCATACAGATGTCTAAAACCTATTTCACAAGAAATCCCTCCAAATTGCTTAAGACAAATAATAGATCTCTTGTGTGACTTCTTTTGTCCAAGCCAAACATGACCCGCCCTTCAGCCTCTCCACTGTGCTGTGGTTTTAAAATTTTTTCACCATCTTACCCCCTAAATTGCCTGTGACCTCTTTAAAATAAGAGCACAGCTGTCCAGCCCAGTCCTTCCAGCAAAAAAACAAAAACAAAAACAAAAACAAAAAACGAAACAAAAAAACACACCACCACCAAAAGAAAACCTCCCCCAAACCCCTCTTTTTCTATGTGCTGTTGGTAGTATAGCATGCATTGTTGTACACATTTTGAATGGACAATTAACTCTTGAGACCTACCAAATTGCCTATTAACTAAAACTCATAAATCTTTTTCAGATGTTACTGTTTGTTCAGAACTTTGGGGGTCATAGTGTTGTCGTTCACTTTTTCCTTTGAAGTCACTTTTTAATGATTTATCTTGAAATAATTCTAAGCCTACAAAAATATGGGAAAATGGTACAAAGAACTCCTATGTCCTTCTCTCCTAGTTTTCTCTATTGTTATCATTTTGCATTTGATATCTCTCACTTTCGATAGGTAGACAGAGAGATACTCGTGATCTATGTTCTTTTACTAAGCCATTTAGGAGCAAGTGTAGACACGATTCCCATCATCTTTAAATACTCCAATGTATATATATTTCTCCCAAACCAGGATTCTCTCCCACAAAAGCACAATGCATGCAACCAATCCAAAGAACCCATTCAAATTTCACCAATTTCCCCAAGATGTTTCTTTTTTGTTTCGGGTCCAGAATGAAATCCAAGATCACACATTACATTTAGTTGACATGTCTCTTTATTCTTCTTTAATCTGCCACAGTTCTGCCATCTTTCCCTGTCTTCCTTGTCCTTTCTTGAGAGCTTTAAAAACCATATGATCTTCATTTTATAAATTTCATGGATCTCAGGCTGGATCTACCTGATGGTTCTTCATGTCCAAAACAGGTCAAGCATTCTTGTCAGGAATATCAAAGAAACAATGATGATGCCCTGCTCACAGTACATTTCCATGAAAAGGCAAATGATGTCAAACCATTCCACCATTGTGATGCTAATTTAACCTTGATCACCTAGATGGCCAGCACTGGAATTCTCCAGTATCAAGTCACCATTTTCCACCTTGGTAATGAAGCCCCTTGGCATTTTGTAGGAATATACTCTGAGGCTAGACCAGTATTCTGTTCCTCATTTAAGCTTCACTGAGCCATCTTTGGAGACATTCATGATTCCCACCTGAATCAGCCTCCACTATGATGACTGTTAAATGATGGTCTTCCATTTGCATCATTCTCTTTGCATTTATGATTTGGCCTTCTGTAGAAATCCTCCCTTCTCTGCATTTATTTAGTTATGTCAGTGCAGGCTCATCAATTCGTATTTTATTCATTGAGTTGTATTCTGCTACCTTCATTATTTATTTTGATGTTCACAGGGTCCCAGATTTGGCCAGAGGGTGTCTTTTCAGTCTGGTTCTTGGGTCCCTCTGTCACCATTATACTTGGGCATCTTCTTACTTTCTGGCATATCAAAATTTTCCAGGCTCATTTTGTACTCTCCCTACCCCAGCTCTGGGATCAGCCAGCTCTCCAACCTGGCTCCTTTCAATGGAGGATGACATTTAGAAACAAGACTTGGGCATCCAACATACTCACTGCTATCAACCTGTCATAACTTCTAGGTTCTCTTAATGGATAGAACAAGGAAATAAATAATACATGTTCACACACAAGCACACATACACACACAAACACACACTCTTATATCCATTTCTGTATGTACATCTATGTATTCTTTCTCTATGGAAGTATCTATAAATATATATCCATGTAAACATATAGAGATACATCTCTATCTCTATATCTGTGTCTATACCTCTATCTAGATCTATATCATGAGTTAATGCCTTCAAGTCTAGCCTAACACATCAGGATTCTTTATAGCCCTTGTCCTTTCTCTATTTATAAATCTTCTTCTCTGATAGAGAGAAACCTGACTCCCATTACCCTCAGAATATTGACTTATTTGCTTATGTAACAATCTTCTGACCACATTGGCCACCTCCACCCCTCTGTCCTAGCTGCCCCACTGCACTTGCTGTCCACTGGGCCGCCAGATCCACTGAAGCCTTTTCTATCAGCCTCCTGGGTCCCTGGTGCTCCTGACCATAACTCACCAGGACAATGACATTTCTCCCCTTGCAGCTGTTCAGGTCAAACCCTGAAGTTAGCCTTAATGATACCCTTTCTCTCGCATCCCATATCTAATCTGAGTAAATTCTATTTGTTCTGTCTTCGCTAGGTCCAAAATCCAACTCTTTTTCACCACCTCTGCCATTACTATCCTGGCTCAGGTCAATATAATCTCTGTCTTGATTATTGTAATAACTCTCTAACTGGTTCCCCTGTGTTGATCTTGGCTTTCCTAAAGACTACTATCAGCCCAGCAGCCTCAATAATGACTTTCAAAAGTTTAAGTCATATTTTGCTTCTTTGCTCAATTGTTTCTACCTTATAGAAATAGAAAACCCAAAATTTAACAGATTCTTCTTTTGACCTTGATATCTCCCTTTCCTCTTTGCCTGCTGTTCTCCACCTTCAACCCCCACTCCATGCTGCTCCCAGAACAGGCCAGTGTCCCCCCTCCCTCTACCTGAGCCCCTCTACCTCAGGTGTCCCTGTAACTCCCACCAACTCCACGTCTTTCCTCAAACATGTCTTCCTTCATGAAGACTTCTTTGGGTACCATATTTAAAATTGCACTTCCTTCTCCTACCCACATTCTCTCTCTCACTGTGAGTATTACAATCCAACATAGTATGTTTGTCTTTATTTGTATATAGTCTTCCCCTTCTTGCTGCCTTGACTAGGAGCTTCATGGAAAGGGGCATTTTCTGCCTCTTTTTTTACTGTTCCAGCTCCAGTACCTATTTCAGAACCTAGTATATACCATGAACCATCAACAAATATTTGTTAAATGAATGGATGAAATGACAAAAACTCATAAATATATTTATGACCGACAACAGATATGCCCACATGCTAAGTAGTTGCCAATGCAACTGAAGAGACTGAAGCCAAATAACTTAACTCAAAAGGTTTCACAGACATTAAAGGCAGAGTGTAGCAAGAGATTATCAAAAACTTAAAGACAGAGAAAAGACTCTGTGTTTGATGAATACGAAGTAGAGTAGGCAATCTGGAAAAAAAAGTGTTGTCAGGTTTCAATTGACCATTTATTGAGCAAATGACTAGATTACATACCACTAGGCTTTAAAATTAAAAATTTACAAATATTTCCAAACATATTCTTTAAAATCATCTAGTCTATTAAAAGGATTTTCAATACTTTCTCTTGTGAAACGATAGCTTCCTGGAGCAAAATGAACTAACTAAATGGGCTCACAATAATTCAAACTTAGCACCTTTTTTTTTTTTTTTATGGTGACAATTTGGCTCACAGGGGAAATTAATCTCCTTCCTGTATTACTGAATTTCTGTGTCCAGCTTGGTCCCTGATAAGCCAGCAGTCCTTAGAAAATGTTTATACAAAATGAAATGGAACCCCATACACATGGGACAAACTTTCAGCATTGATTGGTCATTGTATTTTTAATGTACCTATTTCTGCATGCTTTAGAAGACTCAGTGCAGATCTGAGAACTGTTTAGAAAGCAAGTTTCACTGAGGCCAGTCCTACAATTATTTAATGACTGAGCTTGGAGACAACACATAAGATACAGAGATTTATATTTAGAATTGCAAAAATAAGTGTTTTCCTTTTCCATAACACCCCCTCCCACATTTCTAGGTAGATATTTCCATAAAACTCAGTAACTGGAATGAAATATATAACTCTGATAGACATGTTCATGTTCTCATTTTTAAAAGTTTTCAGCACATCCTGAATGGAAAAAAGGAGATAGTTAAAAAGAGAGTTATTTCTCTTAAATTTATCTCATTAGTGTGTAGCTTTCAAAATGAATTTCTGGACTCTGCAAAAATAGCTATCTGGTTTATGTATTAAGTTTCTTTTGAAAGGAAGACCTTTCCATGTTTTCTCGAAGGAGCCATCATTGCTAACACAATGGCTGGCAAAACCCATCGCGGTATCCCATGCCCACCGATGCAGGACCGGGAGACTTCTCTTCGCAGGCATAAATCTTTTCTTCCTGATGCTGCTGTTCTGCTGCTGAAACTTCAAAATGTTAAGCAAAAAGTCAAATAAAGTTATGATTTCTTGAAATCCCTCCCAAGTTCCTTTCTAGTGCTGTTTCTTTACTTGCTGTGTGATCTCAACATTAACCTCTCTGAATCTCAATTTCCTTATACAAAGTGGTAATGGCATTGAAGAGGTTGGATTAAGCAAAATAATTGGACAGAAGGGTTTTAAAAAAGATAAAGAGCTGGGGCGCCTGGGTGGCTCAGTTGGTTAAGCGACTGCCTTCGGCTCAGGTCATGGTCCCAGAGACTCGGGATCGAGTCCCACATGGGGCTCCCTGCTTGGCTGGAAACCTGCTTCTCCCCTCTCACTCCTCCTGCTTGTGTTCCCTCTCTGGCTGTGTTTCTGTCTGTCAAATACATACAATCTTTTTTTAAAAAAAAGATAAAGAGCCATCAGAATGACAATGCCACCATCATTCTCCCCATCAAGCTACTTGCACAGCAGGATGGCGGAAAGTTAAAAAACGGTGTTTATGTAAAGCCAGTCCTTTTTTAGAATTTTCATTCAGATACTCTTATAATTCAAACCAGCTTTCTCCTAAGTGAAGCACTGTTCTAATACTTAGAACTATTGAATCTTCAGTGATTTTTCTGTACTCTAGAACTTGTTACATTTGCCATAACATGAAATAGCCCCAGAATCATCTTTCTTTCCCCGTCCTTCCTTCCATCCCTTCCTCCCTCCCTCTCTCCCTCCTTCCTTCCTTCCTTCCTTTTTTCCTTCCTTCCTTCTTCTCTCGCTCTTTTCTCCTCCCTTTCCTTTCCTTTCCTTCCTTCCTTCCTTCCTTCCTTCCTTCCTTCCTTCCTTCCTTCCTTCCTTCCTTCCTTCTTCTACTATCTCTAATTATAATAAAAGTTTAACCAACTTGCTGAGAGCAGAAAGTTCCAGAGTAAGCTCTGCCCTTTGCAGCAAAATATCAAACAACAGTGACTGATCAATAAACCTTCCGCATAACTGCAGATCATAAACTCATTGTAAAGATTTAGGGCTTGACGTTTCCTTGTTCTTTGCTTGATACATGTCAGCCCGTGAAAAAGAACACTCTAGATGCAGAAACTGTTTAGGTTATTTTCTGATCTGGGGCAAAGCCTGCAAACTCAGCAATAAGCAGGAGTTAATTATCTGAAAAGTAAATTCTTTGCCAAATTTTATAAAGCAAGAAATTTTCAAAATACAGTGTAAGACTGATTTAAAGTTGGCTGTTAACATCTGTATCACCTTGAGGCAATGGTGATAACTGGACCGAATATCAATCTGATTTCTATTTTTTTTTCTTTACCAGAAACACATTCTCTGCTATGAAGATGCACGTATTGGTGGATACGGATATTTATTTTCAAAAACTGAGATTTAGTGAATTTTTTATTTTTATTATATGGGATCACTAAGTATTTTTCAGTTAACTGAATACTAGGACCAGAGTCCCAGATTTTTTTTTTTAAAGATTTTATTTATTTGACAGAGAGAAACACAGCCAGAGAGGGAACACAAGCAGGGGGAGTGGGAAAGGGAGAAGCAAGCTTCCTGCCGAGCAGGGAGCCCAATATGGGACTCGATCCCTGGTCTCCAGGATCATGACCTGAGCCGAAGGCAGTCGCTTAACCAACTGAGCCACCCAGGCACCCCGAGAGTCCCAGTTTTTAAAGAAAGTGACCACTTTCTTCAATTAACCTGGAGTCTATTGGCTCCATTTTTCTTAGGGTGATGGGTAATGATCTGATCATTTATTGTATTTGAGGTTTAAGTGCAAGGCTGCTTGTTAACCCAAAGGCTACCTTTCCTAAAATCTAGGAAAAGACAAAGCTTCCAGTAGAACACATCCCTTGTACTAGGGCGATAAGGTGGCTGAATCCCAGCACTCACTGGCCACCTTGTGCTGCTCAGGGCCTGAAGGGTTAGTATCTGTATGTTCATGTCCTAGTGAAATCTAAAAGAGGTGAATTATGTTTGACAGGTCTCTGCTTTGATTGTCTTCAGGAACTCCATCCTAGCTAATAGTCCCTGAATTTTTTGTAGCAGCAATTTTGAATTTCCTCTACCTGAAAGTCATGTTCAGGGAAGAGAAAGAAGAGGAAAAGCTGGGCAAAACAGAATGGGCTAGGACAGGGCTTTGTGGTTGGATAGACTTTGTGTAGATCAAAGACAGGTGTTCTCCGAGTAGAATTATTATCCATTCGATGCATCTCTAGAATACTCCCATGAAATCAGTTGTGGTCCATCTGGGCCAAGGCAAATGACTGGCCAGTGTTGTTAGGAAAGAATTCTATAACCTTGACCGCATGGCTTCAGGACCTTGGTAATCCCCATCTATGGCCTTTGATGATCTAGAAAGTTGCTTAGATGGTGAGGTCGTCCCTTGGAGTATGGGCTCACACAGAACTTTGCCAGACCTGAGATGTCACAAGAAGAGATTTGATAGTGATATGGCTCACATGCCTCTGCACTATGAAGGGATTCTTCGGAACTATAAGGACCTTAGTTATGAGTAGTTCCTAAGTAGGTACTGTACGAATGACACTTCAAAGGGAAGGATCTGCTCCAGAGATTTGCTCCATCATCATTTTTTAAGCAAACTTGTTAGTGCTGTCTTGTTTCCCATGTCATTGATCCATAAAAAGAACCATGCTTAAAGTGTAACCTAGGATTTAAAACGTTTAAGTGAAGGACATTGCTTCCAGCGTTTCAACTTTTAAAACCCCTGTTTTATTAGCAAGGATTCCTGTGGGGTCTTGAGTCACCTGGAGACCCATCAGGCATAACTAGACCCACCTGCAGACCGACCTTGACTGCACCCACCTCTTCCATCACCTCTAGTTTCCAAACCTCCATCTGCCTCTGCTGAGTTGTCAGAGCCTCCCAAATCGGGTCCTGCTTTATGTCCTACCCGGCTGCCTTCCAGCACATTCCTCTCATTCCAACCTAAGAAATCTCTCCTTTGCTTTATACTTTTCAATGACCTTCCATTCACCTCAGATAAGTTTTAAAAAGCCTCAGGGAAACGCATCTGGGATTGCCAGGGCCTACCTAGCAACTGCACGCCCTCCCCCCATGCTTTGTTTGCCCCAGTGGTGGCCTCGATTTGCCTTTCAGGATTGCCATGAGTGCTCCCACCTCCCGGCCTTCCTCACCCATTGTTTTCCTTCCCAGACCTCTCTTTTCCCAGCTCTTCATCTTACTAAAGCTTATTCATCCTGCAAGATCCAACTTAATATGTACTTTATCTGAGAAGACTTGCTTTTCTTTGTACCTCACTGTTTAGATTCCACACAACCTTGGGGACACCCCCTCCTTTATTGTTCAGTATTGATTTGATGTGCTTTCCTGAAAAGACTGTAAGTTCCCTGAAGAGGAGGACTGGGAGGTTTTTGTTGACTATCTACAACCTCGAAAGAAGCTATTTCTGTGTAGTTCTGCGGTCCAGATCTGAAGCCAGATTGCCTGGAGTGAATTCTAGCTCTGTCCTTCCAAGCTGGGATAAGCAACCGAGCACCCTTGTTTGTCAGCTTCCTAGTCAGCAAAAAGGGGCCACGGAAGTACCTACTCCATTGGATTTCCGTATCTGTAAATGGAATTCTGGTAGGTTCTTTCCATAGGGGGAAATTGTGGGCCTTTACTTAGTTCACAAGTGTAAAGTGCTAGAAAAATCTATGATAAACTGTGTTAGGGACGCCTGGGTGGCTCAGTCAGTTAACCATCTGCCTTCAGTTCAGTTCATGATCCCAGGGTCCTGGGATCAAGTCCTGCACCGGGCTCCCTGCTCAGCGAGGAGTCTGCTTCTCCCTTTTCTGCTCCTGCTGCTTGTTTTCCCCCTCTCTCTCTGACCAAAACCAACCAAACAAAAAAAATCTTAAAAAAATAATTAAAAAAACAGGATCAAGACCTGAGCTGAAGGCAGAAGCTCAATGACTGAGCCACCCAGACACCCCTCAATTAATATTTTTGATAGAATTAATTCATTCACAAAACTTTGGTCACCAATTTCCTCTTCACTTTGGACAATTCTTCCTGGATTTAAATGATATTAAAACAATTCTGAGAGGGGCGCCTGGGTGGCTCAGTTGGTTAAGCTACTGCCTTCGGCTCAGGTCATGATCTTGGAGATCCGGGATCTAGTCCCACATCGGGCTCCCTGCTGGGCGGGAAGCCTGCTTCTCCGTCTCTCACTCCCCCTGCTTGTGTTCCCTCTCTGGCTGTGTTTCTCTCTGTCAAATAAATAAAATCTTAAAAAAAAAAAAACCAAAAAAACATTTGTTTAAAAAAAAACAATTCTGGGAAAAGAAAATCCTCTTGTGTGACATAATTAAGATTGAAAACCTTGCCTTCATCAAGAAAGATATCACAAACAATATTGAAAGTGCAAAATCTGCAACATATGCATATTTGAAGTTGAAACGGATATTTTTTGATACTTTCTTTGCCTTTCCCTCACGATCCAAGCCCATAATGATGACTCAGGCCAGATCCCAAATTTGGCACTTCTTTTTCTCCCCTAAGCTTCATTGAAATGTAATTGACATATAACATTATGCAAATTTAGGATTGTATAACGTAATGATGTGATACATGTACATACTGTGAAGTATTTATCACAATAAGGTTAGTTAACATATCCTTCACTGCGCAGAATTACCCTTTGTTGTTGTCATGGTGAGAACATTAAAACTCTCTACCCTCCTAGCAACTTTCAAGTATAGTTTGTCCCGTGCCTTAAATCCCTGGAACTTACTCAACTTATAACTGCGGCTTTGTACCTTTGACCAACATCTTCCCGCTTCCCCCACCCCTCAGCTCCTGGCAACCCTCATTCTACTCTGTTTCTATTTTCTATTAGTTCAATCTTTTACCGTCTACTATAGAAATACCTACAGTATTTCTCTTTCTGTCTGATTTATTTCACTTAACCTAGTGCCCTCATGGTCCATCCGTGTTGTCACAAATAAGGTTTCCTTCTTTTTAAATTAGTAGGATAATATTTCAATGTCTATAAATATGTACTACAATGAAATATACATATATTTATAAGATATTATATATATAATATGACATCTATTTATTTATTTACCCATCCACCTGTCAATGGACACTTAGGCTGTTTCTGCTATTGTGAATAATGCTACAGTGAACACCAGAAGGCAGGTATCTCTTCAAGATAATAATATCACTTTCTTTGAATATATACCTCGAAATAAGATTGCTGGATAGTATGGTAGTTATAGTTTTAATTTTTGGGGATCCCTCCATACTGTTTCCCGCAGTGGCTGCACCAACTGACATTCTCACCAGCAGTGCAGGAGTGCTCCCTTTTCTGGACATCCCTGTCAACATTTCTTATCTCTCCTCTTTTGATAATAGCCATTCTAATGAATTTCCCTGATGATGAGTGATGTGGTTGGCCCTTTGTAAGACTTTTTTGGAGAAAAGTCAGTTCAAGTGCTCTGCTCACATTTCAATCAGAATTTGTATTTGTTGGGGCGCCTGGGTGGCTCAGTTGGTTAAGAGACTGCCCTCGGCTCAGGTCATGATCCCAGAGACCCGGGATAAAGTCCCACATCGGGCTCCCTGCTCGGCGGGAAGCCTGCTTCTCCCTCTCTCACTCCCCTTGCTTGTGTTCCCTCTCTGGCTGTGTTTCTCTGTCAAATAAATAAAATCTTAAAAAAAAAAAAAGAATTTGTATTTGTTTATTTGTTTGTTTGTTTTTTGAGTTGTAGGAGTTCTTTACATGTTTTGGATATTAACCCCTTATCAGATGTATGGTTTGCAAATACTCCATTCCATAGGTTGCTTTCTCATTTTTGTTGACTTTTTTTTCTGTGCAGAAGCTTTTTAGTTTGATGTGGTTCCCACTTATTGATTTTTGCTTTTTGTCTTTGCTTTTGTATCATAATCCAAAAAAATCATCACCAAGACTGATGTCAGGAAGATTTTTTTCCTTTATTTTATTCTCAGAGTTTTCTGGTTTCAGGTCTTATATTCATGTCCTTAATCTATTTTGAGTTAATATCTGTGAGTGGTCTAGTTTCACTCTTTTGCACACGGATATCTGGTTTCCCCATCATTTAATGATGAGAGTACTTCTTTCCTCATTTAGTATTCTTGGATTCCTTATCGAATATTGGTTGGCCATGTATGTGTCGGTTTATTTCTGGGTTCTCAATTTTGTCCCATTGGTCTATGTGTCTGTTTTTATGATAATAATCATGATGTTTTGGTTATTATAGATTCGTAATGAAGTCTGAAATCAGTAAACCAAACTTGGCACTTCTTTTGAAGAAATAATTGAAAAAAAATCTGGAAAATCTCTGTTAATAAAGACAAGAGTTATTTTGTTCTTTTTTTCCAGTAATTTTTATTATAATCACTATGTATTTATTAGGGATATGGCCATAGAGAAAATGTAAGCGTTGCCAACTTCTTGATTGATGTCAGGAAAACTTGCCTCAAGTAATATTAGCTACTTATATGTTTGGTCTCTCTTTCTTCTTTAAATGAGTACACCTATTACATGAATTGAAAAAACAGTGACAAATAATGTTTGTTTCTACTCAAACCTTACCTCTCTGTGATTGTAGTACCTCTTTTTAAGCTCACTGCATCTTTATGGTTATTTTCTATAGGGCCCATCATTCATCCCAACAGATTTATCATTTTGTGCTTCATCAAGTTTAGAAAATTATTGTGACCCCGATGCTAATATAGTCTATTATGTTAGAATGGTTTTTCTAATAATATACTGAGCCATGATTTGAATATGTAATCATTACCTTAGAACTGGGCAAAATAATAGAGAATTTTATAAATGCCAGTATACCATATCCTAGATTCTTTTTATTATTTTATAATAAAAAATATGTATGTGTAGACTTTGCATGGAACATTGGAGAAAAATATCCCTGGTTTAGAATGCAAATAGTTTACAAATTCTCTCAGGGCATGAGTTAGTTGCCTTCTTTACTGAGTTTTAAAAAGGCTTTTGTATATAAAATTACACCTTAATTTAGTGAATCAAACCCATACCTATTTTGGTTAGAAGATTGGAACATAATTAATATCTTGTTGGCGGTTTAGCCTTGGCAGACTAAATTTAGATGCATAGAACCATTTTATACTAAAGGCCATTTTATTTGCTATTTGGTAAGTCTCATTTCTTATTTAAATAAGCCTGTATATCTTGGGGGCACCTGGGTGGCTCAATCAGCTAAGCATCTTCCCTTTGGCTCAGGCTCAGGTCATGATCTGAGGGTCCTGGGATGGAGCCTTTGACAGTTTCCTGTTTAGTGGGGAGCCTGCTTCTTCCTTTCCCTCAACCCCTCCCCCACTTGTGTTTTTTTCTCTCTCTAATGAATAAATAAAATCTTTTAGAAAAAATAAAAAATAAAATAACCTGCATATCTTTCTCCAGCTTCCCACTCCCCATTCCCAGATCATCCTACTACCTAAATTCACTGTTTTAAATTTCTGACAAGTTTATGCTTGTATATATATTTTTAAATATAAAAATAGAGTCCTATTGCATATACTGCTTGATAACCTGATTCTTTTCACTTAATATGTATTGTGAAAATCTTGCCGCTCAATGAGCACAATTTCTGCTTATTTTTTTTAAACTCTAGCCCTGTTCTTGAGGTCATATCTCTCAAGGGCTCAAGTGTTAAAATACTGACTCTGCAAATCAATATCTAGGTATGAGTCCAAATAGTCCAAATAGCTGTACAAATGTGGCCGTCAAGCAGGGATACTAAGTATTAGTCTTGCAAAGCTCTAGGTTTTGCAAATAGCTCCCCAGAAGCCAAGGGCAGTCCAGGGTGCAAAAGTCTGTTGTTCATAATTTGATCAGTTTTATAACACCTACACATAAAGTGATTAAAATAATCTTCCTGTTCAAAGTACATATGTATAACCATTTTACTGCCCAAGTATAGATTCCCACTTGTTGAGATCAGGCTATATTAAATGTAGTTTGGCACGTTCTTTCTGCTTAATCCTGGACATTGTTTTATTTGGAGAGCAAGTTTGGAGTGGTTTTTCTTTGCTGCAGCTTGAAACCCTCCCAACCCCACTTTTTATTGTGATATTATATACGGACATAGCTTGTTTTAGTGTGCTTCCCTTCACTGTGCTTCACAGATGTTGTATGTGTGTAAGTGTGTGTGTGTGTGTGTGTGTGTATTTTTAAATTTTATTATTATTTTTTTAATAAATTGAAGATTTGTGTCAACTCTGCATCAAGCAAGTTTTTTTTTTTTTCACCATTTTTCCAATAGTAGTTATTCACTTCCTTTCTCAGGGTCACATTTTGGTAATTCTTGCAATATTTGAAATGTTTCTATTACTACATTTTTTAAAGTCATCTGTGATCAGTGATCTTGGATGTTACTATTGAAATCTTTTTGTGGCAGTGCAAACCATGCCCATATATGATAGCAAACTTAACAGATAGACATGCCTGTGTGTTCTGACTGCTCTACCAACCAACTAGCCTTCTTCCTGTCTCTCCTCTCCACAGGCCTCCTGACCTCTTGATATACAACACTACTGAAATTAGGCCTTAAGTGAATAACCTTATAATGGTCTCTTAACCTTACAGTGGCCTTGAAGTGTTCACATGAAAGAAGTCACATGTCTCTCACTTTAAATAAAAACCTAGAAATGATTAAGCTTTGTGAGGAAGGCATGTGGAAAGCCAAGATAGGCTGAAAAGTAGGCCTCTCGCACTGGTCAGCCAAGTTGTGGATGCAATGGAAAAGTTCTTGAAAGAAATTAGAAGCGCTACTCCAGTGAATGCATGAATGAAAAGTGTGTGTGTAAAACAGTCTCATTGGTGTATGTAGAAAGTTTAGTGGTTTGGATACAAGATCAAAGCAGCCACAACATTCCCTTAAGCCAAAGCCTAATGCAGACCAAAGCCCTAACTCTCTTCAACTCTATGAAGATTCATAAGCTTTAAGGAAAGAAGCTGTTGCCATGACATCAAAGTGCAAGGTCAAACAGCAAATGTTGATTTAGAAGGTACAACAAGTTGTGCAGATCTAACTAGGATGATTCAGGATAATCCTGCTCACTCTCTGTCTATTTTATTTGTGAGCACGAGCAAGCATAAATGGGAGGAGGAGATGGAGGGAGAGAGAGAATCTCAAGTAGGCTCTGCACTGAGCACAGAACCCCATGTAGGGCTCAATCTCAGCACTCTGAGACCACGACCTGAGCCAAAACCAAGAGTTAGAGACTTAACCAACTGTGTGACCCAGGCACCCCAAATAAATAAATCCTTAAAAAAAAAAAAAAAAGAAAAGAAAAGAGAAGAAAAGCTTCTGGAAAGGATTTGCCATTCTAGATGCCATTAAGAACACTCATGATTCATGGGAAGAGGTCAAAATATCATCATCAAGAGGAGATTGGACGAAGTTGATTCCAAACCTTATGGTTGACTTTGAGGGGTTCAGGAATTCAGCGGAGGAAATCACTGAATATGTGGTGGAAATAGCAAGAGAACTAGAATTACAAATGGAGCCTGAAGATGTGACTGAATTGCAGTAATTTCATGATAAAACTTTCACAGGTGAGAAGCTGCTTCTTATGAATGAACCAAGAAACTCATTTCTTGGGACGGAAACTACTCCTGCTGAAAATGCTGTGGAGATTGTTCAAATGACAGCAACGTATTTAGAAGATTACCTAAACTTAGTTGAGCAAACAGTGGCAGGGTTTGAGAGGATTGATTCCAATATTGAAAGAAGTTCTACTGTGGGCAAAATGCTATCAAACAGCATTCATGCTACAGAGAAATCATTTGTGAAAAGAAGAGTCAATGGATGGGGCAAACTTGATTGTTGTCTTCTCGTAAGAAATTGCCAGTGCTACCCAAGCAGCCATCAACACTGAGGCAAGACTCTCTTCCAGCAAAAAGATTACAACAAAGGCATTTTTAAAATTAAGATATGTATATTTTTAGACATAAATCTATTGCATACTTACTAGACTACAGCATAGTGTAAACATAACTTTTATATGCATTGGGAAACCAAAAATTCATTTGACTCACCTTATTGAAATATTTACTTCATTATGGTAGTCTGGAACAAAACCCACCATATCTCCAAAGTATGCCTTGTGTATGACATAAAAGTTACCATCCTAACAATAAATGTAGTAGTTAGGTAGTAATTAAGTAGATTCACATTGTTGTGCAACCATCGCTTGAGCTGTTTGGGGTTAAGCAGAAAGATAGACTATGCTTTTCTTTGGACGCCCTTCTCTGTTCAGCAGTGATTGATGAGAACATATAGCTAATCAGAAGTACCTGGAATTTCTAGGTACTTGAAGTTTTATTCTACATAAAGTGCATCCTGATATTGTCTTACATGACTGTTTAGAATGATTTCCAGTTTTTTTTAGCTATTGCTTAAAAGTAGAGAGCTTTGTAGAAATTTGCTAGTATTAAGTACATTAATCATGACTTTCTCAGAAGTTGGCCTTCAAAAGTGGACATTTCATTTGCCTCAACTTCCCAAAGTTCTGAAAGATATCAGTGCCACTTCTTATTTTATCAGATAATTGCAAACTTGAGTGCAGAGAAAACCACACGCATGGTATCTGTGCGGTTTGATTACACAAAGAATAACTAATCAGACTGCTTTTGCAAGGCCCACAATAAGGCAGCTTTGAGATTGCACCCAATCAGTGGTTCTAGGAATTCCATCCTTGACAAGATTGAACAGGTGGGCTCTCTGTAAAGGCAGCATTCCTCTGCAGCTGACGTTTGGCTGTACTCTTTCTGTACTCTTCAAAGAGTGCAGCAGACGTTGTAGATTAGACCAGCATGTCTCAGATCGCTGTCCAGGTGCCTATGATTGGTCAGAAGAACTCGAGCAGGTAAGGCTTACCCCATGGTAAGCCAACATGGAAACACCAATTCTGACTTGAAATTTTCTTTTGAATTCCCTATCTAGAGCCATTCATTTTTGCTGTGTTAATTCTGAACGAGTGTGCAAAGCATGGCTAGGCCATTGATCTTTTGTTATTCTCCTTTTTTTTTTGCTACCGTAGTTTGTTGATGTGTATCCCAGCCTGATGTCCTCAGAGCAGACTTTGGGAACAATAAAGTCTTTTCCTCTTGTTACCTTTTCCATTATCGTCACCATCCTGGTAATGTGGGCCTTCTTTCTGCATATTTCATGAAATACTAATTTCAGATGACCAAGTATTTCTTGGAATAGAATCTCTCAGACATTTTTTTTTTTAAGCTCTCAGACTTTTTGATTTCATGATCATTTTTACATTCTTAAAAGTTATGGGGGACCTCATAGAGCTTCTGCTCATGTAGATTATATATTAATATTTATTGTATTAAAAAGTGAAAGTGAGATTTTAAAAAATATCAGAATAAAAACTGTCAGAGCAATATCATTACATGCCACATAGCCTCTGAAAAACTCCACTGTATTCTCATGACAGGATAAGATGTAAAAAGGCAATAATGTCTTAATTTTGTTGTGAAAATAGTTTTAACTTTACAGCACCCCTGTAAGGATCTCATGTACTGTCTAGGGCTCCTAGGACCACAGTTTGAGAACTATTCTCCTAGACGAAATATTTTTTAAAAAAGATAATATTCTTTAACAAATTACTATTACACAGAACCTAAAGGCTGCATTTTAAGAAAAGATATTTGGTAACATTCTTCTTATCTTGGACTGTAGGTGGAAAAGGTGCTTGGAAAAAAATATTTTAAAGATTTTATTTATCTATTTGACAGAGAGAAACACAGCTAGAGAGGGAACACAAGCAGAGGGACTGAGAGAGGGAGAAGCAGGCTTCCCGCCGAGCAGAAAGCCTGATGTGGGGCTTGATCTCGGGTCTCCAGGATCATGACCTGAGCCGAAGGCAGTTGCCCAACCAACTGAGCCACCCAGGTGCCCCCCAAAATATATATTTTTTAAACTCTGAGATACTTCCTCATAGTTAGATTAAGTCTATTCTTCCCCACCTCTTACATCTCACAAAGTTAGTCCTCTGTCAAGACCAGGATATTCAGTTATAGTTAAAGAATTCTAGTATGGAAATAGATAAAAATTCATGTAAAACTAAACTTCTACAACCACTGTGTTGAAGTTCAGTTAACGGACTTTGTGGCTCTTTGAGCCCTATGTTTGAAATGCAGTTAAAATCAGGACAAAAAAAGTGTTTCCATTGGCTGTTCATTCTGCAAGGAATGGGTATTAGGGGTGACGGTGGGAGGATATTAATGGCATTTTGGGAATCCTATCAAAGCTACTTGCTGCTGGAGATTTAAGGGGAAGCCAGAGGGAACCAGAAGAGACTGAACTGTCACCGCAACAAAAACAAAACGCAAAGGAAAGGTCATGATTTACGAATGAGGGGTTAGGCTAGTATTTGGGGAAGATGTGTGCATAGACCTATATTTATACACAGTGAGCAAATAATAATGAGTAGTCAGTAAATAGCCCAGTGAAGTGGGAAAGGGTTTAGAAGTCAGACTGTCTTGACGTCTACTTACTACTAACGGTGCAAATCTGGGCAAATGACTTCATCTCTCTGAATGTATTTCCTCATCGTGGGAATACCTAATACCTGCCTTGCCAGGTGATCATGAGGAGGTGAGATAGTAGTTTCTGCACATGGAGTTGGTAATAAGTGATAGCAGAGAAAATGTTAGGAAACGAAAAAGTCACATTGTGATAACTGCAATGAGGAATGATTGTACTCTGTGCCCCATGGGCCACCCCAAACCTCCCCATCTCCCAAGATCTAAAGGAAAGGGGAGCATCAGCAAATTCGCTGCCACCTGTCTCCAATTTGGCCTTGATCACCTGCGATCCTCCCATTATCCAGCAGGGGGCAGCTGCCAGCCCGCAGGGCCAAGAGAGCGGTTCTTTCCTGGCCAGATTGTGCTTTCCAAAATCATATGCAAGATGACAGTATTGGCTGGTAAATTTCTTTCATCAAAGGTCAATAAAAGCATCCATTGCTGTCCACTGAGAGTGAAACATGGCAGTCGTGTTGGCATGTTATACCAAGGAATATGGAAAATAGGTCTTGCTGATGAGTTTTGTCTTCCCTGCTAGTATTACTGCATGTGTAAATTAGAGTGTTAATGCTGCACATGGATCACTCATGGCAATGGCCGGACATTTCCTCATTATTTATTAAGAATGGTGTGACTTTTTATGATCTATCCAACTTCCCTTCCTCTCTTTGAACCCTTTGCAATTATCTAATTTGTCTGCACTGGCAAATTTCACTTATGTGCTACTTTTTCCATCTCTCAGATAATTAACAAAGGTGTAAAAGATGAGGGGACAACAGAAAGGAATGAGACATGTTTCAGAAGTTTTTAATAACCTAAGACTACATTTAAAGTTGTGAAATTGACATTGGAGGAAAAAAAGAAACACACACCTTTGTAATAGGATTCTCCACCCTTCCCAACCAAAGTGATTATTTTGAGCAGTGATAGACCGAAACTTTAACAGAGAGAAAGAATGATATTAAAACATTGTTATTGTTAACTAAACGTTGATCATGGGGTATGGTGTCACCTTCATTTTGCTAGGTATTTCAGGGGATGTTGTCTGCCCTCTAGGTAATCCAGGGACATCGACACAGGATTTAAAAAGAGGCAGGAAGGAGATAAAAGTGTTGATAAGGATGTGGAGAAAAAGGAATTTATACACTGCTGGTAGGAATGTAAGTCAGTGGGGCGACCATGGAAAACAGCACGGAGGTTCCTCAAAAACCTAAAAATAGAACTACCATATCATCCAACAATCCTCCTCCTGAGTATGTATCCAAACAAAGTGAAATCAGAGTCCTCTAGCGATAGCTGCATTCTATGTTCATTGCAGCATTATTCACAATAGTCAATGCATGGTAATGACAAAATTGTCCACGGATGGATGAATGGATAAAGATGTGATATATTATAATGGAGTATTGTTCAGCCATGAAAGAGGGAAATATCCTGCCCTTTGCAACCACGTGGATGGATCTTGAGGACATTATGCTAAGTGAACTAAGTCAGAGACAAACACTATATGATACCATATATATATATGGAATCAAAAATGCTGAGCTCAGAGAAACAGAGAGTAGAGTGGTGGTTACCAGAAGAAAGAAATGGAGAAATATTGGTCAAAAGGCACAAACTTTTAGTTTTAAGATTAAAGAGATCTGGGGATCTAACGTACAGCACGGTGATTATAGTTTATAAAAGGGTATCATATACTTAATATATCTTAAACTTACACAATATTGTATGTCAATTATATCTCAATATAGCTGGCAGGAAAAGATTTTAAAAAGAAGAGAAGCAAGGAATATGGGAAGGAAACAAGAAAGTCACACCATTCTCTACTTGCCAAGACTCGATGAAATATCTTATTCTGTCTTGGGCTGCAAGTTGGACTATCCTTTTGGAAATCTCCAGTTTCCCAGGAACTGGCCAACTGACACCAGGCCCTTTAACTGCCTGGCTTTCCTTTGAAGTTAGAGAAACCTAAACCACTACCTCTTGTTTCACACAATGACCAGGAGCTATGATCCAACGATCACCCACAGCCTTGAAAGCTTAGTATGTCAGCTGAACACAGTGAATTTGTATCAGTAATGAATTGGGCACCCACCAGGTGGGTATTCCATTTTAGCCAGCGAAAGCAGAGTTTGTTCCCCTTAAAGAACATACGATATACCTTTTAAGAAGACAAATTAGAGGCACACAACAAACTGACACAGAAAGCTGGCAGTGTGAGATGAAGTGGCCACAGGAGGGAGGGCCTAGAGACTTCACCACGGAGGCGGCTTTGTGCCTTATGGCCCCTCAGGATGATCTTTTGAGGAGAGGGGAGGAAATAACAGAATGTTTTAATTTCTATTTCTGTGAAACTTTAAAATGCACATTTGCAATACCCATAATACAGTACATTTATATAGTGTACAAATCTACGCGCACAAATGTCTCACTGAGAGGGACCTTGTTTCCTAAGGTTGCGAGATCAGTCCAGTAGGCAGTGAGAGCTGCAGGAGAATGGGGAAGGGTGGAGGAGGTCAATGGAGACTCAAGCCAGGTGGTGAAGAGGGGTGGAATTTGAATGGACATGAGAGAGAAGAGAGAATATTCCAGTCCTGCAGACAACAGGAGTTGAAGAATGCAGTTGGGGTGAGTACAAGCTATTCCTGAGGCTGGGGGGACACTGATCAATCTAGGGGGAAGGGAATGTATTTAACAGTAGAGTAAATAACAGACCAAGGTTGGTTGCCAGAGTGAGCATGAGTGGGCACCCAAATCCATTATTGCTGGGTGAGATGTGAGAGGTGGAGGACGTACAGAAAAAAGGTTTGATGTTTAGGAGTTCTTGACCTGAACTCTGACAGGTCATGTTTAAGGAAAATCTGAAAGTCATGTTCAAGGAAAGCTCACTTGCCAGCAGGATGAGACCTGGATTGAACAGAGGGAGGCATGAGGCAGGAATATTCAGTAGAAATAATGGACAGAAAGTGAAAGCAGAGTGTATTTAAATGGTAAAGGGATAAGATGAGTCACACACGATTCCAGGTGAGGGACTAAGATTGTCTGCAAATTCATTGTCCAGGAAGATCTACGCAACAGAGAAGAGTAAATGCTGAGTAGGCTCAGACTCTGAGTTAGAGAGACTAAATTTAAAATTAGAATTTTGCTACTTACTCCTTTTGTGTGACCAAAGGCAAGATACTTCAATTTTTTTTAATGTTTTCTCATCTGTGAAATGGAGTTTTATAATCTCTGTAATGTGGGGTTATTATGAGAACTAAATAAGATAATGCACCTAGTGTCTTTTTTATTTTTACTAAGTGTCTTTTGTAAAGGACTAAAGATAGTTAAAACTCAGTAAGATTTTTAAAAAAAATAATAAAAATTCAATTTAATTGAAACAGCACAAAATATAAATATTATGGGATTAGATGCTCTTTGAAAATGAACTTTGAAGAAAAATATATGGATAACAATTTTCTATTGATATAGCTTTTTGTTTTCTGGATTTATTTATTTGTACTTAGCATTTCATGCCTCTAAAAGTTAGCATTTAATTTTCAGTCATGCTTTCTTGTTTGAAAATTCCACCCCCTTCCCCTTCCTCCATGAACCCATATTCCATGAATGGTAATGGTATTCATACTTATAATGCTCTTGAACTTTAGCAGAGCTTACTAAAACATAGATTGCTGACTTCCACTGAGGGTTCTGATCAGATCCCAGGTGATGCACTGTTGCTGGTCTAGATCACCTCTTTGAGAACAACAGCTTTTTAAAGAAAATACGGTCCCAAGGCTTACTTCCTAGGTCCACCCTAGGTTTGGATCCTTGGCCCTATAGTAAGTGCCTCATTCTATCAGCTGGAGACAAGTTGGTGGCGTGGCATAGGGATGGAAATTTGCTGTACTGTTGTTTTTTTTTTTTTCCCCTCCGTCTTAGCTTAGCTGCTGTTTCTTACATGTGAGAAATAAATTTAAAAAACCCCACACAAATGCATATAGACTTTGTATCTTCAGAAAGATACAACAAAGCTTTGTTCTTCCATTAGAAAGTCATCTTAGAGTTTTTCTCCATGTGGGAAGAAAGCCAAAATGTCCCCAGCCCCTCTCTTCCTAAATCCTTTAGTGTGGGTGACTGGATGTTTCTGTAATGAGATTTAATGACAGTGGTTCCCTTGCCATTGGCTCTAGCTCATGAACTTGGGTCAAACAGAAAATGTGTTCTGATATGGAGATTTTGTTTACAAGTCCAAGCTTATGCTAAAACAGGCAATCTTTGAAGATTTAATGTTTTTAAATTGTAGTATAATGCACAGAATATGAAATTTACCATCTTAACTGTACTTAAGTGTACAGCACAGTAATGTTAAATATATTCATCTTATGCAACCAATCTCCAGAACTTCCGCATTTCCTCCAACTGAAACTCTGTACCCATTAAACTATAATTTCTTATTCCTTCCTTCTTCAGCCCCTGGAAACTCTGATTTTCTTTTCCATTTCTAGGAGTTTGGCTATTCCAAATATCTCCTATAAGTGGAATCTTATAGTATGTGTATGTGTGTGTGTCTATATGTGTGTGTGTGTGTGTGTGTGTGTGTGTGTGTGAGAGAGAGAGAGAGAGAGAGAGAGAGAGAGAGAGAGAGAGAGAGAGAGAAAGAGAGAGAGAAGCTTATTTCACTTAGCATAATGTCTCCAAGGGTCAGTTGTGGCATGTGTATAATACACTTCCTTTTGAAGGCTGAATAATATTCCATTATTTGTATAAACCACATTTTGTTTATCCATTCATCTGTCAGTGAACATTTGTTTGCCTCCACCATGGGTATACACATACCTCTTTGATTTTTTTTTTAAATATTTTGTGTATTTATTTGACAGAGAGAAACACAGCTAGAGAGGGAACACAAGAGAGGGAGTGAGAGAGGGAGAAGCAGGCTTCCCACTGGGCAGAGAGCCGGATGAGGAGCTTGATCCCTGGACTCTGGGATCATGACCTGAGCTGAAGGCAGTCACTTAACCAAATGAGCCACCCAGGTACCCCAGACATACCTCTTTGAGACCTCGCTTTCAGTTATATACCCAGAAGCAGAATTGCTGAATTATATACTCATTCTACCTTTCGATTTGGGGGAATGGGGAATTGCCATACTGTTTTCTTTAACAGCCAAGTCATTTATATTTGTACGAACATCATGAAAAGATTCTAATTTCTCCATATTCTTACCAACACTTCCTTTTCTGTTTTGTTTTGTTTTGTTTTTCATAGTAGCCATTCTAATGGCTGTGAGGGGGGGATCTCACTGTGATTTTGATTGACATTTACCTAATGCTAAATGATGTTGAGCATCTTTTCACATGGTTTTTGGTCATTTATATATTTATTTGGAGAATTGTCTGTTCAAGTCTTTTGCCCATTTAAAAAATAGCATGATTTGGGGGTTTTGTGGTTGAATTATAAGAGTTCTTCATATATTCTGGATATTAAAATCTTATCAGTATATGATTTGCAAATATTTTCTCCCATTTCCAGAATGTAAAGGGTTGACTTTACACTCTGTTAATTGTATCCTTTGATGCACAGAACTTTTAAATTTTATGTAGCCCCATTTATCTATTTTTTCCTTTTGGAGCCTGCGTTTTTGTTATCATATCCAAGAAATCATGACCAAATCCCATGCCATAAAACTTTCTCCCTCTGTTTTCTTTTAGTAGTTTTGTAGATGTAGCTCTTACATTTAGGTTTTTGATCCATTTTAATTAGTGTATGTGGTTTAATATAAAGGTTTAACTTCAGCCTTTTGCATGTGAGTATCTAGTTTTCTCAACACCATTTGTCTAAAACACTGCCCTTGGGCGCCTGGGTGGCTCAGTGGTTTAAGCCTCTGCCTTCGGCTCAGGTCATGATCTCTGGGTTCTGGGATAGAAGCCCGCATCGGGCTCTCTGCTCAGCGGGGAGCCTACTTCCTCCTCTCTCTGCCTCCCTCTCTGCCTACTTGTGATCTCTCACTCTGTCAAATAAATAAAATCTTTAAAACAAAACAAAACACTGTCCTTTTCCATTTGAATGGTCTTGGCATCCTTGTTGAAAATCATTTGATGACCTAGGTGAGGATATATTTAGTGCTCAGTAACTTTCAACTATGGTTAACACCAGTATCATCATCCAAAAGTTGAAATCTCCTATTGACACCTGAGCTGACTTGAAATGTGGTGAAACCAGACTGCTTCCTTGAGCGTTTTGCTACTCCTTTTTAAAAAAAGATTATAGCAGCAATTTACAGTTTTATAAATTGCTCCATCATTCACCATGGGAGGAATATTCCTCAAATATCATTTGATCATATGATCCTTCTGCTCACAAACTTCTAGTGTCTGTAACTTGCCTGGAGCATGAAATCCAATTTTTCCCCCTAAGCATGGACATGATCCTCACTTGAATCTTAGTATCCTCATCCATTGTGTATGTATGCCCTGGGTTCATGGAAGGGAAGGATCCAGGCCATGTTTTTGTGTCTGTTTGTATGAGATATTCATTCAGACTGTATTTCTCCCCCTCAAAGACAATGCAGAAAATAGTTTCTCCCCCAGTCTTATCAAGAGAATGATACCTGCAAATATGACCCATCAATGTGGTTTCTTATTATCTCTGCTTCCTCTGCATCTTGGAATTACAGCAGGCCACGAAAATGCCTCCGCTATTGGACACCCTGTGTTAGTGCAAAGAACAGATTTTAACTCACTTTGTCTGGTATCAATACTGATAGTTTCATGTACCTCATCTCACCGGAGTCCTAAGGACAGAACCAGAGTGAACTTTCAGAGGTGGTGGGGGTGCCTGGCTCAGTCGGTTAAGCATCTGCCTTCACTTCAAGTCATGGTCTCAGGGTACTGGGATTGAACCCCGCATCGGGCTCTCTGTTCAGCAGAGAGCCTGCTCAGAGAGCGTACCTCTCCCTGTTTCTCTGCCTACTTTTGCTCTCTATTTCTCTGTCAAATAAATAAAATCTTAAAAAAAAAAAAAACTTTTAGGGTGGGTATATTTACAGCAACAAGAATTGCCTGTTGACCAAAGGAGGGACAGACAAGTTATAAAGAAATACAAAATTTTGCAATCTCTAAGAAATTTTGATTACTTTTTCTTTTTTTTTTTTTTTAAAGATTTTATTTATTTGACAGAGAGAAACACAGCGAGAGAGGGAACACGAGCAGGGGGAGTGAGAGAGGGAGAAGCAGGCTTCCCACCGAGCAGGGAGCCCGATGTGGGACTCGATCCCTGCTCTCCGGGATCATGACCTGAGCCGAAGACAGTCGCTTAACCAACTGGGCCACTCAGGCGCCCCAGATTACTTTTATAGTATTCTGTGTAATTACCATACTTGGTAACAGTATCTGCATTTTTAAACACCTAGTAGGTTACAGGATCCAAGCTTTGCCTCCTCTGTATTCCACAAGGAGTTATCAGTTTCCATTCCCAGAAAGGAAGAAACTTAGATTCAGAAAGGGGAAGTAACTTATGCAAGACCACACAGTTAAGAAGGGACAAAATCATGCTTAAAAATAACACAACTCTTTGTTTGCAAAGATCATACAAAGTGTAGCAAAATTCTGTTTTCACTTGTTCTTCTTCCTCATTCCACTGTTGAGTTTTTTGAAGGCAGGGAAAGTCTTATTCATTATTGTATGTTTAACATCTAGCAGAGTGAATGATTTTTGTTCAGTGAATGAATTAATAAAGGGATGAATAAGTGAATGAAATCTATGAACTGAAAAAGCACAGCAGCCTGATGGCATTACTTGAAAGGATCAAAAACAAACCATACATACCTGAGCAGCTTCAGTGGCATGATGTCTTTAAAGATGCACTACTGGGTATTTACCCTAAAAATACAGATGTGGTGAAAAGAAGGGCCAAGTGCATCCCAGTGTTCATAGCAGCAATGGCCATAATTGCCAAACTGTGGAAAGAGCCAAGATGCCCTTCAACAGACGAATGGATAAAGAAGATGTGGTACATATATACAATGGAATATTATACCTCCATCAGAATATTACACCTCTCTTTGTCTTATGTTTGATCCATACCCAACTTTTGTAGCAACATGGATGGGCCTGGAGGAGATTATGTTGAGAGAAATAAGCCAACCAGAGAAAGTCAATTATCATATGGTTTCACCTACTTGTGAAGCATAAGGAGTAACATGGAGGACATTAGGAGAAGGAAAGGAAATGTGAACTGGGTTAAATCAGAGAGGGAGATGAAGCATGAGAGACTTTGGATTCTGAGAAACAAACTGAGGGTTTTAGAAGGGAGGGGGTTGGGGAGATGGGTAAGCCTGGTGGTGAGTATTAAGGAGGGCACTTATTGCATGGAGCACTGGGTGTGGTGTATAAACAATGAATCTTGGAACACTGAGAAAATAAAATAAATTATTAAAAAATAAAGATGAATATAAGTCATAGAGGAAAGACTAAAATGTGTTCATCATATTGTTATCTGGATGGTAATAAAAATATTTTAGAAACATTGCTGTTTTGTAATTAAAGTTTCAGTTACTGAAAACTTAGCTATGTGGAACATCTAATTCTATATTAAGACCAGAAATGTAAGGAATTTCTCTGACAATTTTACTAATTCCCAAGTAGAACCAAGAGTACAATATTTACTATCATTTCTTTATGCCAAAAAATTGAATTAGTTCTCAGAGACCCTACTATATATATGGACATCAAATGAATGGCAAATTGCAAAGTATAAAATGCTCACCTAGAGGTAGAAATTTCATGGCATCCATTTAATGTGCTATAAAGCTTTATGGAAAGAGCCTTTGGATCTAGCCAACTGAGAGAATAATAAATCATATCACAAGTCTTGCTGCACATATTTATATGTATTTTAAAGAAACAAAAAATAAGAATGTATGTGTGTGTATAGTTACAGATATATAGAGATACAGTACTTTATTATTACCCACATATTGATAATTTACAATGATCTTTATTCCTTCCTTAAATCTCCATTACCATCTGGTATCATTTTTCTGGAGCCTGAAGAAATTTCTTCAGTATGTTTTATAATGGTGTCTGCTGGTAATGAATTCTCAGTTTTTATATAAAAATACCTACCTCATAGTTATTTTTGATAGATAGTTTTGCTGTGTATAGAATTATGGGTTGACTTTTTTTTGCTTCCAATACTTCAAAGATATCCTTCCATCATTTTTGACCTCTATTGTGGCTGATAATAAATTACTATGATTCTTATCGTTGTTCCCACATTATCATTTTTCTCTGGCTACTATCAAGAGTTTTCTCCTCGTGTTTGGATGTTAGCAGTTTGACCATGTGCTGAATAGAGTTTTATTTGTACTTAATCTGTTTGGGGTTTGTGGAGATTGTTAGACCTGTCATTTGATACAGTTATAAAAGTTAGAATATTTTTTGGCCATAATATTCTCACATTTTTTTTAACTCTCATTCTCTCTGTCTTCTACTCTAATGCTTGATTACCCCACTGGTCTCTGCAGTTCTTCAATCTTTTTCTCTCTGTTGCTTACAATGAATATTTTCTTCAAATCATTAGCTCTTTTATTGCCATTATGTCCCTCCAATGAATTTTTGTATCATAGTTATTAATTTCACTTCTGGAATTTCCATTTCATTCTTTATTTTTTGTATTTCTTTGCTAAGATTCCACATCTGTTTATTAATTATTAATATCTCTCTTTTTTTTAAAGAGAGGGAGAGAGAGAATGAATGCACCAGTGGGGAGGGGCTAGGGAAAAGGAGAGAAACTTAAGTAGGCTCCACCCACCATGAGGACCCCAACAGGGGTCTCAGTCTCACACTCTGAGGTCATGATCTGAGCTGAAATCAAGAGTCAGATGATTAACCAAATGAGTCACCAAGGCACCCCTCATGTATCTTCCTTTAAGATTCTGAGCATATTTATGCTTGTTATTCTAAAATCCTTCTCTGTTAATGGAAAAATCTGGATTGCCTCAGTGTCTGTTTCTATTGGTTACCTAAAAAAATGTGTGTCACATTTTCCTGTTTATTGAGGTCTGTTGAGTCTTTATTAGATTATGTACGTTATACATGACATTGTAGAGACTCTGGGTTCTATGGCATTCTTCCGAAAAGCAGCTCTATTCTAGTTGGCAGCTGACTTGGCTTGATCTGAATTCCCCCCTGACTCCCATATGGTAGCAGTAGATGAAACCTCTGTCCAGTCCTTTCCATTTTTACCTCTTTTTGCTTGGGCCTTTCTGTGATCTCCTCCATACATGCTTCATTAAGAATTCTTCCAAGAATTTAATCAGATTTTTAACACAAATTCTTGTGTTCACCTTATGAGATCCCTTCCTTCCAAGAATTAGAAACTTGCTGGCTTCTCTGTGAGCCTCTCAGACGGTCGTCTGGCACCTTAAGTCAGTAAGGTTGCAGATTTCTGTGGCCAAGTACACAGAGATTGAGAAGTATACTCAAGGAAAAAAAAATCACAAAGTTGTAGATACCACTGCAGCAGTTTCTCTTTCAAGAGTAGATTTCCTTCCGGTTTCTGCCTGCTTTTGGTCTTTTCATATAGTTCAGAGAGCTGTTTTACTTTCTACTTATCCAGATTTATAGTTGTTATCTCAGAGAGGGTAAGTCTGATCAAGTTACTTCACCATTAACAGAAGCTGGAACCCAGAGTCCGTACAATACTGGATTTAATAAAGAATTTCCTTAGCTTACATAAGGATTGTACATTTCGATTCATTTTAGTACTGTAAGGACTGAGAATTCTGACAAATATTTTCTCAGCTTGCTAATCCTCTAGTATGGTATAGGTAGACAATAAGTACTTTAGAATTTTGAATTATTATGCTCATGTGTTAAGCTCACTTTATACTTTTCATCCTCATTGTGATACTCTAAGCTAAATATTCTTTTTTAAAAAAAGATTTTATTTATTTATGTGACAGAGAGAAACACAGCCAGAGAGCAAACACAAGCAGGGGGAGTGAGAGAGGGAGAAGCAGGCTTCTTGCCGAGCAGGGAGCCCGATGTGGGGCTCGATCCCTGCTCTCCGGGATCATGACCTGAGCCGAAGGCAGTCGTTTAACCAACTGAGCCACCCAGGTGTCCCTAAGCTAAATATTCTATTTTATGTGTGTGTGGTGGGGAGCATGGGTGACTGGGTAGTCTTCAATGCCTAAACCTCTCTAGAAATTGAGTTATCTATTTTACTTTTATGAAAGTCTACACTGTTGGGAGGCTAAAGACTCCTATGATTCCTATTTCCCCAGATCTCTGAGCATCTTCAACAGTTTGCAAGCATTATTTTTTTGAAATGGGAGAAGGAAAAAGTATTTCTTTTAAGACAGCTGCTTCAAAAACCAATGATGCAATATGGAATTAAAAAGAAAATCTATACTGTATAGAACTTGTGATGCACATTTTGTAGCACTTCTTTAGGGTCCTGTTCAGAGAATCTCAAAGCAGTTTTTAAGATTTTAAGAATATATTGTATGTCTAAACTCAAACAGAATCAGAAGCGAGGAAATAGTCATTGAGGATACAAGTGAAAAGAGTTCATTTAGTCATACTGAAAAGCAGTACTGGGCTTTTAAAAACGGCATCACACCTCAAATTAAAACTTTAAGGAAGTAGACACATGATTGCAATAGAATTCCCACATGGTGGTTTATTTTCACATGCCAACAGAAGAGGCATGGCTTATGTAAAGGAGGTGAAATATAATCTTACTTTTTTCCATCATCCACCATTATTTATTTTTAAAAATTTTTAATTTTTAATTTTTTATTAAGTTCAATTAGCCAACATATAGTACATCATTGTTTTTTGATGTAGTGTTCAATGATTCATTAGTTGTGTATAACACTCAGTGCTCATCAGATCACATGCCATGTTAAAAGGTTTTTAAAAAAATATCTCATTCAATACACTCTGATTAGCAGGTGATTATAAGTGCCAATGATTTCAACCAGGATGTTCGTCAGAATTATGTTGGGGGAGGGGGGTGCCTGGGTGGCTTAGTCATTAAGCGCCTGCCTTCGGCTCAGGTCATGATCCCAGGGTCCTGGGATGGAGCCTCACATCAGGCTCCCTGCTCAGCAGTTAGTCTGCTTCTCCCTTTTTCACTTCCCCTTCTTGTGTTCCCTCTCTGGCTATGTCTCTATCAATAAATAAAGTCTTAAAAAAATTATGCTGGGTCCTTTTTCAAATATACGGGACTGAACTTCACTTCCAGGGATATGGATTCAGTAGAACTCAAGTAGGGATGATGAATTTTTAATTTTTTTTAAATTAAGATTTTGTTTCTTTAGAGTAGTTTTAGGTTCACAGCAAAATTGAGGGGATGGTGCAGAGATTTCCCATTTTATTTTATTTAATTTTATTTTTAACATTATAATGCGTTATTTGTTTCAGGGGTACAAGTCTGTAAATCATCAGTCTTACACAATTCACAGCACTCACCATAACACATACCCTCCCCATGTCCATCACTCACCACCTAATCCCTTCAACCCCCCTCCCCTCCAGCAACCCTCAGCAGTTTGTTTCCTGAGATCAAGAGACTCTTATGGTTTGTCTCCCTCCCCAGTCCCATCTTGTTTCATTTTTTCCTCCCTTCCCCCATGATCCCTGCCCTGCCTCTCAAATTCCTCATATCAGTGAGATCATATGATAATTGTCTTTTTCTGGTTGCTTTATTTCGCTCAGCGTAATACCTTCTAGTTCCATTCATGTCATTGCAAATTGCAAGATTTCAGGTTTTTTGATGGTTGCATAATATTCCATTGTGTATATATCCACCACATCTTCATTATCCATTTATCTTTTGATGGACATCTAGGCTCTTTCCAATGTTTGGCTATTGTGGACATTGCTGCTAAAACCATTAGGGTGCACATGCCCCTTCAGATCGCTACTTTTGTATCTTTAGGTTAAATATGCAGTAGTGTAATTGCTGGGCTCTAGTGTAGCTCTATTTTCAACTTTCTGAGGAATCTCCATACTGTTTTTCAGAGTGGCTGCACCAGCTTGCCTTCCCATCAACAGTGTAGGAGGGTTCCCCTCTCTATGCACAGAGATTTCCCATTTATTCTTTACCCTCACATGCACAGCCTCTTCTGTCATCAACATCCCCCAACAGAATGGTACATTTCTTAACAACTGATGAACTTACACTGACACATAATCACCCCAGGTCCACAGTTTACATTTGAGTTGGTGTTGTACATTCTATGGGTCTGAACAAGTGTATATTGGCATTTATCCATCATTTTGGTGTCATGCAGAGTATTGTCACTGCCTTAAAAATCCTCTGTGTTCCATCTATTCATTCCTATCATCAGCACTCCACCCTCCATCCGGCAGCTACTGATTTTTTGACTGTCTCCATAGTTTTGCCTGTTGCAGAATGTCTACAGTTGGAATCACACATGATGTAGTCTTTTTGGATTGTCTACTCTCACTTAATAATATGCATTTAAGGTTCTTCTATGTCTTCTTCATGGCTTAATAGCTTATTTCTTTCTAGCACTGAATCATATTCCATTGTCTGGATGTAGTAGATTTTATTTATCCACTCACCTTCTGAAGCATGTCTTGGTTGATTCCAAGTTTTGGCAATTATGCATAAAGCTGCTATAAACATCCATGTGTAGGCTTTTGTGTGGACATGGTTTTCAACTCTTTTGCATAAATACCATGGAGGGATGTTGCTGGATTATATGCTGAGAGTATGTTTGGTTTTGTAAGAAGCCACCAAACTGTCACCCAAAGTTGCTTGTACCATTTTACATTCCAACCAGCCACTGATGAGAATTTCTGTTTTTCCACAGCTTTGCCAGCATCCGATGGTGTCGGTGGTTCCAGATTTTGGCCATTCTCATAGTTGTGTAGCGGTGTCTCATTATTGTCTTAATTTGCAATTCCCTGATGATGTATGATATGGCACATCTTTTCATGTGCTTGTTTGTATTCTGTATATATTCTTTGGTGAGGTGTCTATTAAGGTTTTGGTCCATTTATTTTTAAACTGGGTTATTTGTCTTACTGTTGAGAATTTAAAAGTTTGATGTATATTTTGGGGAACAATTCTTTATCAGATGTGTCTTTTACAAGTATTTCCTCCCAGTTGGTGACCCGTTTTTCTCATTCTCATAACATTGTCTTTGAGGGAGTAGAAGTTTTTAATTTCCACCAAGTTCAGCTTATTGGTTATTTCTTTCATTGACCATGCCTTTAGTATTGTATGTCAAAAGACATTGCCACAGCAAAAGCCATTTAGGCATTCCTTATGTTGTCCTGCAAGAATTTTATATTTTTACATTTTACACTTAGATCCATTTTGAGCTGATTTTTGTGACAGGTGGAGGATCTGTATCCAGACCATTTTGTGTTTTTTTTGTTTTGTTTGTTTTTCAGATTGCTCCAATTGTTTGAGCATCATTTATTGAAAAGTCTGTCTTTGCTTCATTGTTTTGTTTTTGCTCCTTTGTCGAAGATCAGTTGATTATCTATATGTGAGTGGCATCTGTGTTTTGAAAGGGACCTTTCAAGGATTCTATGAACATCTTTCAGGAACTGCAAAGTCTCGTCAATAAGAAACCCAATAATAAACAGTTGCTCACAATTAAGGGAATCATAGAAAAGAAGAATGTTCACTGTTTCACTGAAGTCAAATGGAATATTTCAGGACATAAAAAATAGATACAGTGATGCTATATGCTAGATTAAATGAAATTGAGCAAATCTAAGAGCATAAGTTTTATGGGTTATTCTTGGTGTCATCTTTAAAGAATTACATAAAGTGCATTAAAATATTCTTCTGATTACAGATAAAGGACTTAAAAATACAAATATGCATTTTATTCCCTTTCAGACCCAGTAAATGGGAAACAGATTTCAACCACATACAGAATTTAATATGCACAGAGCTGCCTTCACTCCCTGGAGGCAAATCTAGTTTCTGGTTGAAATCATGTCACCATTGTAGGCTGTTCCTGTTCTGCTTATTGAAAGAGCTCTTGCCACGATGGTAGATTCTAAAATAGAGTTCTTAAGAACTGAATCATAGTCAGACAAAAGTCATAGAGGTAGAAAAAGTCCTTGTGAAAAATGAAGATGAACATCAACTCGACCTATTTCCCATATACCTTCTTCTGGAGTCTGCATCTCATTTTTAGTTTAAACATTTATAGAATAGCACTCCAAGTTTTTTGAGTATAAGAACCAGCTACATAAGTTGGTGCATTTAGTTACTGGCCCCTTTGTAGACAGTCAAGTACACATCAAGGAATGGAAAAGAAGGGTAATATTCTTGGGGGCAATAATGATGCACTCATGTTCCAAGATCTTCATTCCTGTTGCTCTCATTATAGTGTCCTAACAAAGTCATCAATGCAAGTGATCATGCGTGACAAAGCACTTCCCCAATGACATCAATGACTAATATCTTTTATATTCATTCAGTGTTTGAGATGAATGAGCTTTTTAATGTAGTGTATTTGGAAAAATTCTAAAGCTATTAGAAAAATCAGAAAGTCAGGTAATTCCCAGAAACTCCACAAGTATAAAATAATATAGCTTTCAAATACTTTATAGTATGGAAAAATCTTACCTTATCGTTTTTCTTCAGCTTTCAACTTTTCCCCAGTAGCCTTACATTTTCCAGTGTTAAGAGTATCTGGTAAATTTGTTATCAGATGATGTTGAGTATTGAATTTATATTGAAAAATATTATATAAACTTCCATCAAAATCTCCATATAACCTTGTGAAGCTGAATTAATGTCTTTCAGGCTGTGAATTTTATTCTAATTGTGCAATGGTTAATAGTTATCCATAGACAACATCTATGACAAAATAAAAGATACAATTGTCTTTCATAATCAAAATGACATTGACAATGTTATTATGATAACTGTGAGGCATTTCTAATATTAAATCAGTACTCATGACATCTAGGGAAGCAAAACAAAATACTTTTAACTGCTAGAGGTTGCCCACTACAAGTGGGTATTCCCCCAAATGTTAAACATGGCTAACTAACATTCTCTATATTGAGCTCATTCTGTTTAAACTGAAATTCAATCATAATCTTAGAGGGGTTAGGCCACACACTCTCAGGAATTTGAACCCATAGCCCTTAGAATGACAGATAAGGGAAATGAACACCTCATCATTTTTACTTTGGCCAGGGATTATCTGCTTATAAGTAATACTCTCCCTTGACTTACATTCTATGGCCATGATCTGAGTCAGGCCTCATCATAGGGGATTAGCTAAAAATCCAGATCCAGAGACTTTCTTCATCACGCTCAGAAGGACACAACACAGTGAAAAAATGATTTTGTAGCAAGATTTAACACATTCTTCCATCTGATTCATGCTCTGACGTGAACCGGATGAACATATGCTTACAGTTGGACAGTTTATGAATGGAGTAGAATGGATAACACTGCCTGCTTCAGCTTCAAGGCATCCTCTTCCTGGAATGAAAACCATTCCTAGACCAAAGGGAATATGTTGCTAAATGGAAAAGGGAATCAAAATAAAGTAAAATCGATAGTTCGTGTTGTTGCTACAGCTAGTTAATCCCATTATCTACCCGGAACATGTGCACGGCATTCTCTCTGTGTGTGTTAGCAGTGATGGTGAGTTTCCATCCCTCCAGCTCCACTTGGAGTGTTCAGCTTACCCAGATGCTGAGTCAATCCTGGCCCAGTCAGACCCACTCTCTCTAAGCCACCAGCAGGCTGGATGGGTGAGGAGAGGTGGATGGCAATGGTGAGTCTTGAATTTGTTCTGGAATCATCAGGCCAGTGCTGGCGCATCCCTGGGGTAACTCTGTGTGCACTGAGCTGTGGCCATTTTCTGAGCCTCCTTGGCACTTGCCCATGAGCCAGGATAGCCCAATGACTATGATCCAGCCTCTGGAATCAGAATCCCAGCTTTAAAGCTCTACTCCTCTTGTTACTGTGTGACCTGGGCAATTTACTCAACTCCTTCAGCTCTCAATTTCTTGTCTATCTGTGGTGCGAATAAGCATGATCCTTTACCTGACCTATCGGATTATGGCCATCCTATGCTTCAGTTTCCTTCTTTGTAAAATGGTGTTAAGAGGACTTGCGTCTCAGGTCATGTGAGTATCAAATGAGTGCAAACATTAACTATGCATGGCACATGCTAAGTACAACATAAGTGATAGTTTTTATTAATGATGTGAGGGATTAAGTAAAATAAGCAGACTATGAAAGTTCAAAATGTTAACTGCTTGGGCTTCTGTTTTGGATCCTGATTTCCAGGCAACTCCTGTTGTGGGACTATAGCTCCCTACCAATCCCAGCAAGCTGGGAGTGGTCTCTGGTAATCATATTCCCTCTTCCTGGTCCCTTCCTAGAGGTTCAACCCTATCTGGAGATCCCAGAGCCCAGTTCCTACTGCCCTCTGCCAATCTTTGGGGCTGTCTATATCTCAAGATTCTGCTACTGTGTCCCACTCTTTCCTCTCCATCCCCTTGTATGTTGATGCTTGTGTGTATCGATGTTAAGTTTGCCATACCTATGTTTGAACTTTGTGGTTTGGATGGTGCTGACCTCCCTGGCCGAGGACACACAGATAAAGCCTCCCCTGACCCAGGCTAAACCAGCCCCACATCTTCCTCCACCAACCTCTGCTTCCCTCCCAGTACATCCTGCAGGCACGCTCCCTTGGAAGAGTTTAATTCCAGCCATCAAAATAAGGCAATATGCCATCTTAACTATTTTGAAGTATACAGATCAGTGGGATTGTGTGAATTCACATTTTTGTACAAGTATCTCCGCCACCCAGCTCCAGATTCTTCATGTTGCAAAACTGAAACTCTATACCCATGAAACAACTTCTCATTTCTCCCCTTCCCCCAGCCCCTGGTAACCACCATTCTACTTTCTATGAATTTGATTATCCTAGATCTCTCATATAAATGGAATCATATAGTATTTGTTATGTGACTGGCTTATTTCACTTAACATAATGTCTCCAAGGGTCATTCATGGTTGTAGCATACGTTAGGATTTCTCTCCTTTTTAAGGATGAGTAACATTCCATTGTATGTGTATACCACATTTTGTTTATCCACTCATTTGTTGATGAATACGTTGGTCGCTTTTACCTCTAGATTATTGTGAATAATGCTGTTAAGAACATGGGTGTATGGATATTTCTTCAAGACCCTGCTTCTAATTTCTTTGGGTATATAACCAGAAGTGGACTTGCTGAATCATATGGTAATTCTATTTTTAATTTTTTAAAAAACAACCATACTGTATTTGAGGGAGAACTTTTTTTCAAAAGGCTATCTTTGAGTTATTTTATTCCATGTTTCATTTGATATAACTACAAATTGCATTGCTACCATTTCAGCTTAGATGCCAACACTTGAGCTCCACCTTAATTTTAATTTTTGTGATCATTTCACGATGGAAGAATTTTGGCCGTAAAAACTTAAGTATGCTGAAGGAAATATTAAAATGTTGCATCAAGAAGAGAGGAAACCACTAGGACATCTGGAAATCATTAACATCAATCAAGAAATTGTTGCCTTACAAATATTGCTATGAGTATTCCTTGTTAGTTATAAAAACTAGCTATCTGGGAGAAGGAATGAAAAGGTAGTTTTGCTGAGTAAAGAGTAATTAGCTTAGACCCCAAGGAGAGCAGATGTTAGCTTTCATTTCTTAAATACTAAACTGAAAAGTTTTGTATTATGCTATCAAATTGTGATATTCCAGGCAAGGCACTGCTGGCTTTTTTCTCAAACTTAATTCCAAGGGGAAGCTCTACTACCTGGGGTCTCATGGTGACACAGCCTAACTAGAAGCACGTGGTAATGGAAAGGCACAGAAAGAGAAAGCCCGAAGACAGGAAGTGTTTTTGAATTCTTGGGGAAAACACCTTAGGTCCATCAGGGATGAAGCCAGTTGATAACGAATATCCACCATTTTATTTTCTCTCATCAGAAATTGATCTGAAATTTCACCATACTATTGAAGTGCGGTATTGCCTACAAAGAAAGCCTGGTCAATTTCATCCTCCTTAGCCATTTCCTACACCTACAGGGGAATTTTAGGTTCATGTAAATTTTTGTTAACTCCTTAGGTATTTTATTCTGAGGAAAATAAAAAGATAGAGGATGAAACCTTTCACAGTTTCTGGTGAATATATATTTTTAAAATCCCAACTTCCAACTTCTGAAACAACCTAATGACTTTTCAAATAGCTTTGTAACTTCAATCTTAGACAAAGACCTTTAGAATTAATTTCTCATAGGAGAAAAATGACCAAATGGAAAATGTTTCTGTTAAAATGACTTGTAATACAATAAGCCATTAGTTTGCTTAGCTTCTGGATGGAGGAAGACATCCGTGAATAATTTTGGTTGCAATGTGGGCTTGCATTCAGTTTTTAGTGCCTCACCACATCTATAAAACCATCACTCACAACACTGATGCAGAATCTCAAACCTTAGCCCCAGAACATGCATAGCTCCATCATCTCTCCTACCAGCTTCTTTTCTGCAGAGAAGATCTACAGGACACTGGTGGTCACAGAGAGAGATTTCACAAAGGATTTTTAGTTGACATTTTAATTCTCAGAGATGCAAACAGAATATTTAATAGGCCAAGTAGTAAGGGTATTGGCAAAATGTGCTCTGTAATATTTATATTTGTATGCACACCGGTTCTATTCTGCTGAAATACAAGAAGAAAGGGGTGCTGGTTTCTATTTTGTGTTGTTAGTGCCAGTTCTCATTAAGGATCAAATAGAAAACATTTACCATGTTTTACTTGTAGTTATCAAATAGGATTGAAAAATGAAGGATTAAAATATATTTTTGTTGTTGTTTTTTGCTTATTCCATCTTAAAAGTTGGAAATTTCACCCTTAGTTTGATTGTATATCTATAGTGTTTCCTTCACATCATACTTCAATGGGAGTCTGGCTAAAACAGTCCTTTTAATAACTCCTGAGCTGATGGGAGGGGGGTCAGTGGATTGCTTACACAAGCTCACACAGCCACTGCCCGTGAACCTCACGGCCTCGCGGTCTTCTAAGCTGCTTGTTGATTGACCAGCCACTTAAAATTACTTATGGTGAGCCTGCTCTTCACTAAACCCTATGTTAGATGAACATAAGTAGAACAGAGGGGGAAGCGTGCCTACCTCAGGGAGCTGGGGGTGGACAGATATTAAGCAAATAACCAGAGCATTGAAATCACATCCTTCGCTAAGTGCCTTGTAGAAGAGTTTGGGGTGCTACAGAAGTCAAAAGCAGGGTCTGTCCACTGCAGAGAACAGATTGGAAAGTGAGCACCAGTTGGAAAGCCCAGAAAAGAAGGCCAGTGTGTTGTGTTAAGGGTTTTGGAATATAACTCTTCTCAAACAATTTTTTTTTTAAAGATGTTTTATTTATTTGACAGAGAGAAACACAGCCAGAGAGGGAACACAAGCAGGGGGAGTGAGAGAGGGAGAAGCAGGCTTCCTGCCGAGCAGGGAGCCCGATGTGGGACTTGATCCCGGGCCTCCGGGATCATGACCTGAGCCGAAGGCAGTCGCTTAACCAACTGAGCCACCCAGGCGCCCCTCTCAAACAATTTTTATTTTTAAGGTGAATCTTCTGAATGGAAAGGCAGAGGCTGGGAGGTACACCAGGACAGGACAGCCTTCTCTCTGTGCTCTTGCCCACAGCTCTCTATCCTACTCCCTCAGGCCACCCAAAAAGCATTGCCTCTGCCCTTCTACAGGTCACGCCTCTGCTCTTGACCCAGATTTTTAAAAAATAACTTCTATATCCGGGACGCCTGGGTGGCTTAGTTGGTTAAGCGACTACCTTCAGCTCAGGTCATGATCCTGGACACCTGGGATCGAGTCCCACATCGGGCTCCCTGCTCGGTGGGAAGCCTGCCTCTCCCTCTCTCACTCCCCCTGCTTGTGTTCCCTCTCTGGCTGTGTTTCTCTCTGTCAAATAAATAAAATCTTTAAAAAAAAAATCACTTTTATATCCTTTACATATTTGGATGCTTATTTGGATGCTTAAGGTCTGTTTTCAGTTTTAGACGGAATTGTTATTAACAAAGCACCTGAAAGGAGCACCAAGGAATCTCACAAAATCGAATTTCTTTTTTCTGGTGAGGCCTATTTCTCATTGTGATAAATAAAATACCCAACATAGAATACCATATTAACCATTTTAAGTGCACAATTCAGTAGTATAAGTACACGCACATTGTTGATGAGCAATCTCCAGGAGGTTTCCCATCCTGGGGAAAACTAAAATTCTGTCTCCATTCAATAAGAACTTCCCCCTGACCCTCCTCCTCTCTCACTCTCTGGCAACTCCATTCTACTTCCTGTTTCTATGAATTTCACTCCTGGAGGTCCCTCATGGAGGTGGAATCAGCAAATATTTATCCTTTCCTGACTGACCTGTTTCACTTAGCTGGCGTACTTAGCTTACCTGTTGCAGCACGTATCAGAAATTTGCTCCTTTGGAAGGCTGACTAGTATTCCATTGTTGGAATCCAGACTCCATTTTGTTTATCCATTCATCTATCTCTGGGCTTGTGTGTTTCTTCCACCTCTTGGCTATTGTGAATAATGCTGCTAGGAAGGTAAGTAGACTGGCTTTTGTTTTTAAACAATAATATGCCGGAAAGATTTTCCACCTGTACATATAAATGGATAACATTGAAACAATTGTGGGTGAAAAGACTTGGGAAACACGAGTGTGAGATATAACTGTATCTGGTCTTAGTGTAACTTTGGGCAAGGTCTGTCCATCTTTGGGCATTTGTTTCCTCACTGTGAAAACACAGGGTTTGCTCCGTCTCCAATGCCTGTATGTGATTCTCACCACCATCGAGAAGGCCTCCTAGGCTTGGGGCAAATTAAGGGTTAGATTAATTATGGATGCCATATAATATATTTTATTAACTGGGCTGTCCTTGATCTTTAAGTGGCTTTGTGCACATATGGAGTTTCTTACTTAATCATCTCATCCTGAAAGAGAAGGGGAAATTAAGGTCAACAACTTTCCAAAGGAATTTAGAAGGGAAAAAATAGAAAGCTTTTTCTATGTGGAAACCTATGAAAAGAATGCTAAGTGCTCTCCTTAGCTTCCCCTTGTGAAGTGACACATGCTTAAGAGGGTCTGTCTAATAGTAAAGCAATTTTCATTGGAATATAAGTGGAATCCTTTGTCTCTGTCAAATGCAATTTAAGGAAATGGCTACAAAAAGCCTGTATTTTGAGCACATTACAGTCCCAGCTGTAGACCCAGCTAGGATCTTCCTCGCCTCAAGATTGTGTGAAATAACGCCTGAACATTTGAATGATTGTAAAATCCTAAATGTAACCTCCCTTGTGACCCAGAATATTGGCTCCCCATCCCATTTCACGTGTTGTGAGTGAAATACAGAATGAACCATCTTTCCCTATGTCCCCAGAAACTCCTATTCCCCCCTCTTTTTTTTTTTTTTAGCATTTATCCCTTAAAGATGGTCTATATGCTCATTTACTAAGAGTCTGGTATGACAGTTTCCTGTCAAAAGCACTCTGTAATTACACATAGAGAGGGACTACTTTTCAAAAAAATATTCCAATAGCTGACATTGTCTTCTGCAAAGACATGAAATGTCAAAGAAGCCAGGGTTATTTGGTTTGTGTATTAATCCTCAGTTTATAGAAGGTTTTGGTTTACCAGATAAGAATGGGGGCACCCAGTGTGAACATCAGATAAATAATGATTATTATCTTTTAGTGTAAATATGTCCCAAAGAGTCCACAGAACGTAGTTACACTAAAAAATTTAAATTTAATTGGATATCCTGCATTTTAAAAAATTCTTATTAACGTATACTATTTGTTTTAAAGATCTGTTATAGGTCTGTGATTCACCAGTCTTACACAATTTACAGTATTCACCATAGCAGATACCCTTTCTAATGTCCATCACTCAACCAGCCATCCCTCCCACCCTCCTCCACTCCATCAACCCTCAGTTTGTTTCCTGAAACCAAGTCTCTTAAGGTTTTTCTCCCTCTCTGGCTTCATCTTGTTTTATTTTTCCCTCCCTTCCCCTATGATCCTCTGTCTTGTTTCTCAAATTTCTCAAATCAGTGAGATCATATGATAATTGTCCCTCCCTGATTGACTTATTTTGCTTAACATAATACTCTCCAGTTCCACCCACGTCATAGCAAATGGCAAGATGCTGGTGTGTTTTTTTTAAGGTTTTATTTATTTATTTATTTATTTGACCCACAGAGAGAAATATCACAAGTAGGCAGAGTGGCAGACAGAGGCAGAGGGAGAAGCAGGCTCTGCACTGAGCAGGGAGCCCAATGCGAGACTCTATCCCAGGACCCTGGGATCATGACCTGAGACGAAGGCAGACACTGAACTGACTGAGCCACCCAGGAGTCTAAGATTTTGGATTTTTTGATGGCCATATATATATATACACACACACCACTTCTTCTTTATCCATTCATCTCTTGATGGACATCTAGATTCTTTCTATAGTTTGGCTATTGTGGATATTGCTGCTAGAAACATTGGGGTGCACATGCCCCTTAGGATCACTACCTTATATCTTTGGGGTAAATACCCAGTAGCGCAATTGTGAGGTCATAGGGTAGCTCTATTTTCAACTTTTTGAGGACTCTCCATATTGTTTTCCAGAGTGGGAGTACTAGCTCACGTTTCCACCAACAGTGTACGAGGGTTGTCCTTTCTCTGCATCCTCACCAACATCTACTGTTTCCTGGCTTGTTAATTTTAGCCATTCTGGGTAGTGTAAGGTGGTATCTCACTGTGGTTTTGATTTGTGTCTCCCTAATGCCTAATGATGTTGAGCACTTTTTCATGTGTTTGTTGGCCATTTGGATGTCTTCTTTGCAAAAATGTCCGTTCATGCCTTCTGCCCATTTCTTGATTGGAGTATTTGTTCTTTGGGTGTTGAGTTTGGTAAGTTCTTTATAAATTTTGTATACTAGCCATTTATCTGATATGTCATTTGCAAATATCTTCTCCCATTCTGTCAGTTGTCTTTTGGTTTTGTTGACTATTTCCTTTGCTGTGCAAAAATGTTTTATCTTGATAAAGTTCCAATAGTTCATTTTTGCCCTCATTTCCCTTGCCTTTGGCAATGTTTCTAGGAAGAAGTTACTGCGGCTCAGGTCAAAGACATTGCTGCCTGTGTTCTTCAAGGATTTTGATGGCTTCCTATTTCACATTGAGGTCTTTCATCCATTTTGAGTCTATTTTTGTGTGTGGTGTAATAAAATGGCCCAATTTCATTCTTCAGCATGTGGCTGCCCATTTTCCCAATACCATTTGTAGAAGATATTTGTTTTCATTGGACATTTTTTCCTGCTTTGTCGAAAATTAGTTGACCATAGAGCTGAGGGTCCATATCTGGACTCTCTACTCTTTTCCATTGGTCTATATGTCTGTTTTTGTGCCAATACCATACTGTCTTGATGATTACAGCTTTGTAATAGAACTTAAAGTCTGGAATTGTGATGCCACCATCTTTGCTTTTCTTTTTCAATATTCTGCTGGCTATTCAGGTCTTTTCTGGTTCTGTATAAATTTTAGGATTATTTGTTCCATTTCTTTGAAAACATTGATGGTAATTTGATAGGGGTTGCATTAAATGTGTAGATTGCTCTAGGCAGCATAGACATTTTCACTATATTTGTTCTTCCAGTTCATGAGCATGGAATGTTTTTCCATTTCTTTTTGTCTTTCTCAATTTCTTTCACGGATATTCTATATATAGTTTTCTGAGTACAGATTCTTTGCCTCTTTGGTTAGATTTATTTGTATGTATCTTAAGGTTTTGGGTGCAACTGTAAATGGGATCGACTTTAATTTCTCTTTCTTCCATCTTGTTATTGGTGTATAGAAATACAACTGACTTCTATGCATTCATTTTATATCCTGACAGTTTACTGGATTCCTGTATGAGTTCTAGAAGTTTTGGGGCAGAGTCTTTTGGTTTTCCACATAAAGTATCATATCATCTGCAAAGAGTGAGCGTTTGACTTCTTCTTTGCCAATTTGGATGCCTTTTATTTCTTTTTGTTGTCAGATTGCTGAGGTTAGGACCTCTAGTACTATGCTGAATAGCAGTGGTGAGAGTGGACAACCCTGCCATGTTCCTGACCTTAGGGGAAAAGCTCTGTTTTTTTTCCCATCAAGAATGATATTTGCTGTGGGTTTTTCATAGACGGCTTTTATGATAATGAAGCATGTAATCTTTATCCCTACACTGTGAAGAGTTTTTTTAAAAAAGATTTTATTTATTTATTTGACAAATAAAGAGATCACAAGTAGGCAGAGAGGCGGGCAGACAGAGAGGAAGAAGCAGGCTCCCTGCTGAGCAGATAACCCTATGTGGGCCTTGATCCCGGGACCCTGAGATCATGACCTGAGCTGAAGGCAGAGGCTTAACCCGCTGAGCCATCCAGGCACCAAACTGTGAAGAGTTTTGATCAAGAAAGGATGCTGTACTTTGTCAAATGCTTTTTTGCATTGCATCTATTGAGAGGATCGTATGGTTCTTGTTCTTTCTTTTATTAACGTATCACATTGATTGACTTGAGGATGTTGAACCAACCTTGCAGCCCAGGAATAAATCCCCCCTTGGTTTTGGTGAATAATCCTTTTAATGTACTGTTGGATCCTATTGGCTAGTATTTTGGTGATAATTTTTGCATCCATGTTCATCAGGGATATTGGTCTGCCATTCTCCTTTTTAATGGGGTCTTTGTCTGGTTTTGGGATCAAGGTAAAGCTGACCTCAAAAACTGAGTTTGGAAGTTTTCTTTCCATTCCTATTTTTGGAACAATTTCAGGAGAATAGGTATTAATTCTTTTTTAAATGTTTGGTAGAATTCCCCTGGGAAGCCATCTAGCCCTGGGCTCTGGTTTGTTGGGAGATTTTTGATTACTGCTTCACTTTCCTTTCTGGTTATGGGTCTCTTCAGGTTCTCTATTTCTTCCTGGTTCAGTTTTGGTAGTTTAAATGTCTCTAGGAATGCACGCATTTCTTGCAGATTGTCTAATTTGCTGGCATATAGTTGCTCATAATATGTTCTTATAATTGTTTGTATTTCTTTGGTTGTTGGTTGTGATATCTCCTCTTTCATTCATGATGTTTTAATTTGGACCCTTTCTTTTTTCTTTTGGATAAGTCTGGCCAAGGGTTTATTAATCTTATTAATTCTTTCAAAGAGCCAGCTTCTAGTTTCGTTGATCTGTCCTATTGTTCTTTTGGTTTCTATTTCATTGATTTCTGCTCTGATCTTTATTATTTCTCTTCTCCTGCAGGGTTTAGGTTTTATTTGCTATTCTTTCTCCACGTCCTCTAGATGTAAGATTAGGTTGTGTATTTGAGACCTTTCTTGTTTCTTGAGAAAGTCTTATGTTGCTATAGCCTTCCCTCTTAGGACTACCTTTCCTGCATCTCAAAACTTTTGAACAGTTGTGTTTTCATTTTCATTTGTTTCCATGAATTTTTAAATTCTTCTTTAATTTCCTGCTTGACCCATTCATTCTTTAGTAGGATGCTCTTTAGTCTCCATTTGAGCTATTTCCAAATTTACTCTTGTGATTGAGTTCAAGTTTCAAAGCATTGTGGTCTGAAAATATGCAGGGAATGATCCCAATCTTTTGGTACAAGTTGAGACCTGATTTGTGACCCAGGATGTGATCTATACTGGAGAATGTTCCATATGCACTAGAGAAGAATGTGTCTTCTGTTCATTGGGATGGAATTTTCTGAATATATCTGTGATGTCCATCTGGTCCAGTGTGTCATTTAAAGCCTTTATTTCCTTGTTGATCTTTTTCTTAGGTCATCTGCCTATTTCAGAGAAGAGGTGTTAAAATCCCCTACTATTGTTGTATTACTGTCAATGTGTTTCTTTGATTTTGTTATTAATTAGCTTGTATGATTGGCTGGTCCCACGTTAGGGGCACAGATATTTAAAATTGTTAGATCTTCTTGTTGAACAGACCCTTAAGTATGATATATTGTCCTTCCTTATCTTTTATTATAGTCCTTCATTTAAAATCTAATTTGTCTGATATAAGGATTGCCACCCCAGCTTTTTTTTTAATGTCCATTAGCATGCTAAGTTGTTTTTGTTTTCCACCACCTCATTTTAAATCTGGTGGTGTCTTTGAGTCTAAAATGAGTTTCTTGGAGATAGCATATCAATGGATCTTTTTTTTTAAATCCATTCTGATACCCTGAGTCTTTTGATTAGGGCATTTAACCATTTACATTCAGGGTATCTGTTGAAAGATATGAATTTAGTGCCACTGTATTTCCTATAGGGTGACTTTTACTTTATATTGTCTCTGTTCCTTTCTGGTCTATGTTACTTTAGGCTCTCTCTTTGTTAAGAGGACCCCTTTCAATATTTCCTGTAGGGCTGGTTTGGTGTTTACAAATTCTTTTAGTTTTTGTTTGCCCTGGAAGCTTTTTATCTCCTCTTCTATTTTCAGTGATAGCCCATCTGGATATAGTATTCTTGGCTGCACATCTTTCTCGTTTAGTGCTCTGAATGCATTATGCCAATACTTTCTGGCCTGCCAGGTCTCCATGGATTGGTCTGTTGCAAATCTCACATTACTACAATTGTAGGTTACAGACCTCCTTTCCTGAGCTGTGTTCAGGATTTTCTTTTTGTCTTTGAGACTCATAAGTTTTACTATTAGATGATGGGGTGTTGACTTATTTTTACTGATTTTGAGGGGGATTCTCTGTGCCTCCTGGATTTTGATGCCTGTTTCCTTAGGATAGTTCTCTGCTATAATTTATTCCAATATACCTCCCCCCCCTCAATTTCTTCTTCTTCTGGGATCCCAATTATTCTAATATTGTTTTATCTTATGGTATAACCTATATCTTCAATTCTCCCCGCATGATTCAGTAGTTGTTTATTTCTCTTTTTCTCAGCTTCTTTATTCTCCATCATTGGTATTCTATATCACTAATTATCTCTTCTGCCTTATTTATCCTAGCAGTTAGAGGCCCCATTTTTGATGGCACCTTATTAATAGCCTTTTTTAATTTCAACATGGTTAGATTTTAGTTCTTTTTTTCTCCAGAAAGGGATTCTCTAGTATCCTCTATGCTTTTTTTAAGCCCAGATAGTATCTTTATCATTGTCATTCTGAACTCTAGTTCTGACATCTTTTTTTTTTAAAGATTTTGTTTATTTATTGACAGAGAGAAACACAGCTAGAGAGGGAACACAAGCAGGGGGAGTGAGAGAGGGAGAAGCAGGCTCCCCGCCGAGCAGGGAGCCCGATGTGGGGCTCAAACCCGGGACTCTGGGATCATGACCTGAGCTGAAGGCAGTCGCCCAACCAACTGAGCCACCCAGGCGCCCCTAGTTCTGACATCTTATGAATGTATGAATTTATTAGGTCCCTGACAGTCGATACTGCCTCTTCTTTTTTTGAGGTGAGTTTTTCCATTTTGTCATTTCATCCAGAGAAGAATAGATGAATGGGAGGACAAAATGCTGAAAGTGTAACAACAACAATAGAAAAAAATATACACTAAGCGAATCAGAAGAGACCCACAATTGGGGAGAAAAGAAAGGGAAAAAAAAAGAATAGGATTAGGCTGATGAATAGAACAGAGTCACATACTAGATTTTGGGTGTATTTTGGTCTGTTAGAAGATTCTGCCTACAAAAATTTCAAAGAAAGAAACACATATATACACCAAAATAAGGGTAAATACAATGAAGGGAGGGAATATGACTGTAAAGATGAAAATTTAAAAAGATTTTAAAAATGGAATTGATAAGATAAGAAATTGTTTGAAAAGAAAAAAAAAATTTAAAAAGGGGGAGGGAGAGAATGTGATCAGGAGGGAGACTAGAACAAAGCCATACACTAGATTTAGGGTATGTTTTGGCCTGTTAGAAGAAACTGTACCCCAAAATTTTAAAGAAAGAAAACCATATATATATATAAGAATGAGGTTATATACAATGAAGGGACAGACTATGACTGTAAAAATGAAAATTAAAAAATATTTTTTTAAAAAGGTATTGATAAGATGTTTAAAATAGGTAAGAGGAAAAATTCAAAAATAAAGAAAGAAAAAGAAAAAATAAATATAATTTTAAAAATTTAATTTTGAAAGACTAAAGAATCATGGCAGAAAAGCCATGAATTCCATGTGCTGAGTTCCCCTAGTGCTGGAGTTCCGCAGTTCTCATTGATCAGTAAATTTGGTATTGGCTGGATGTTCTCACTGATCTGGAGGAGGGGCCCATTGCAGTGATTCTCAAATGTCTTTGTCCCAAGGTGGAACTGCCCCTCCCTTGCCAGGGCCAGGCTAAGCAATCTGCTCAGGTTCGCTCTCTGCAGCTTTTGTTCCCTGATCGCTTTCCGTACAGCTTTGGAGGCCGGGAATGAAGATGGCGGCCTCCCAGTCTTCGACCTCGGGAGCCAGGAGCTTGGGGCCCCACCTCTCAGTGAGCCTCAGAGAAAAGCAGTCAATCATGCCTGTCCCCCTGAACTCCAGCTGTGCTCCGTGCTCACCCGGTCTGTGACCAAAGGTTTCTATCCCTGGCGCTCAGCCCCATTTGGAGTTTCGAAACCCAGCAGATTCCTGCAGCGCGCTCCCACGCTGCTCCTCCTGGTGGAGGAAGGAGGGGGTCTCCCTGGATCTGCCACTTGCGGGGTCCCTGCTGGAAGAGCAAAGGCCCGATTGTACCTCAGATCATGATTTAAGGTAAGCCCGAGCTGAGAGCGCCTCCTCAGCTCTGTCCCTGCACCCGGCTTCCCCACTCAGATACCTGGGAGCTCTGCCGCACTCAGGCACCCCCCGTCTTTCTGTGACCCCGCGGCTCCTGAGACCACACTGTCCCTGCGAGGGCTCTACCCCCTGCTTAGCTTCTGGGGCGATGTCCCTCAGGGAAGCAGACTTCTAAAAATTCTGAATTTGTGCCCCGCTGCTCCAAGGTGGCCCGGGAGCCAGCCCCTCCCCCCATCTCTCTTCCTGTATATCATTACTCCGCACCTCCTACCTTGCAGAAAGTGGCCGCTTTACTGTTCATAGAGTTGCCGTTATTCTTTCCTTCCATTTCCTGTTGAATCTGTAGGTGTTCAGCATGATTTCATAGCTATCTAGCCGAACTCCTGGGACCAGACCAAACTTACGTCTCCTGCTCCTCTGCCATCTTGCTCCTCCCCCCATGGGACATCCTGTATTTTTATTTGCTAAATCTGGTAATCCCAAATAGGCTGTACAAAACTGCAATGTAGATTCATTCATTTTCAAAAACATCAGAACTCTGAATGTTGTATAAGAGGCTTTCACATTTTTTTTCACATTTCATTTTATTGTATAAGAGGCTCTCACAAATGCATATATATGTATACAACTATATATACAAATGCATATATGCATATATATATATCTAAACTATGTTTTACTGACTGAAGCATGAAACTGTACCTGGCCATGACTTCTGTATCAGTTTAAATATAAAAGCTCTTTTTTCCCCCAAGTAGCTGACAATTACAGTGCAATGGATAAAAATAAATATTCTCCCAGCACTAAAAAAATTATCCAGACTAAGTGCAATAAAAATCAGGTAGCAGATTTGAATCAGTCTAGATTCCATTTCCTCTTATTTTTATGGAAAATCTGCACTTGTGGACTAACTCTGTGCACAACTACTGAAGACAGATGTTTCTGTTCTATTAGCCCAGAGTTGCATAATGAACTAGAAGCAGGATAGAATGATTTTTAAACGGGGAAGATTGTTTTATTAGATGTAGAAGTTTGTGGTAAATGGAACAGTTGAGAGACTAATAGAATTTTTGCAAACCAATGATTTAAAGACTTTCAAAACCACCCCAAAATGTATTCCTGCTGTTACAAAAATAGCTCGTGACACCTGACTTGGTCTGTACCTCAAGTCCCAGCATCCCTTTCCACCTATTTGAAACTCAACTCTTAAAAATTTGACCAGTCATACCAGCCAATGATGGGCTCACAGCCACAGGACTCCATTAGTAATTGGTGATGAGCCAGAACTGTACAACGCAATGTGGGATTTCTTGGCCAAAGAATACAATTAAGCCAAAAAGGGACATATTCAACCTCACAGGGCTACATTACTGGAAAATGTGGGCTCCCAGCCTCCCAGAGAAGGAAGGACCCTGTCCCTTCTGAGTGCCAACTTCACCAGTGGTGCAATGTTGATGGGAACAAGGTCTTGATCTTTAAATGTTTATTGATCAGCTATTTCCAAGAGAAGAGCTAGCATCTATTTCAAGCAGAAAAAGATTCTGGTTCATTTCCCCCATCTCATAAATGAAATGACAGCCTGAAGAAGGCTGAGCAGGTAACATATTTCACTAGGTAGCCACTCTCATCTGATAAAACTAAAGCCAATTCCCCAGCCTAGATTGGCTTCCCACTTTGAAATAAAATAATGAATGAATAAGATAATGAATCTCTCTCGAGTTCTGGAAAGGTTTTATGTCTTCGTTTCTGGAAGGTGAGCAAGGGGCGTGATCTACGATGATCCCTTTCAAAAATCTATGAGTGGAGATGGGGATCCCTTAGGCCTCCTTTCCTTAGGTCCTGGAAGAGAAAAACAATTGGCTGATCAAGTCACATGTCTTGTCATCCCCCCGACTTCTCTTCCATGTAAGCCTCCCACTCAGCAAGTCCTACAGGCTTTCATTTCTCCTTCCCAAAGTTCTCTCAGATGCAGCCCTGCCTCTCCACCTTGCCATTGCCTTAGATTTGGGCCCTTATCATCCCGTGCATGACCTTCCCCAGCTGCCTCATCAATGGCCTTCTTCTCACTGACTGAGAAGGGAAGGAATCTGAGCGGGTGACACTCACTGCTTGAATCCTAGCAGCTACATTCCATCATTTTACATATTTAGTGGAAAGACACAATTTTACTTGAATTCACAGCTCTGCCTCTTAAAAGAGAAAAGAAATGAGAATGAAGAGAAAAGAAGGAAGGAAAGGAGGAAGGAAGGGTGAGAAGACATGAGAGGAGGAAACAAGGGAGAACGGAAAAGAGAACAGAGAGCACTTTTTAAAGGAAAAGAGGAAAGAGTTTTCTCTCACTTTCTCCTTTCAAATAAATTGCCCTCATTTCCCCCTCAGAGTCTGGTGCACTTAATATGCCTTCTGGATTGGGGGGGGATGAAAAGTCCTTATCCCAGAGTCCCCAGATGTGTTTATGCTCAGACTACGATCTAGTGATTATGGCGGCTTTGTTGGCAGCTGCACAGGACTGAGTTCCTAATTGGGGGATGAGTCTCTTATCAGTGTAGGTTCTGGGCTTACACTCCAGGACCAGTGCAGGCTCCGGGCTGGCTCAGAGGAGTGGTGATGAAGTCATGAAGCACCACACAGTCTGCAGGGAAGGGGAGGGGTGGTCCTTCCCTTTGCGGGACAGAGGGCTGCCTCACCTATGATGAGGCTAGAAAGGGGTATCATTGACGAATCTGAGGGCTCACAGACATGCCCCATTTACAAGAAAAAGCTGATCAACATATTTGGCAATATAGATTTTGTGAAAACTTAATCATACAGGATAGAAATTTGGAGGCTCGGAGGGATAAGATTAGGGTAGAGAGCAACAGTGATTACTAAGATTTGCATAAGAGAGAATGTCATGATTAAAAAGAAATGTAGGGTTTTCTGCTGGCAAGCCTTGGGCTGATGCACTTCTGAAGTCAGCACTCTTCCAAGGGGGATTCACAGGACAGTCAGACCCATGTAAACCTGGACATTCTTGCTGGCCAGTGCAGCTCATGACATATTTTGTTCCTTGGTATGAGCTGCCAGGGTACCCAAGGTACTGAGAACACAGTCATATAATGCCTTGATGACTTACCATCAAGTCTCCTTTCCCACTTGTCCTCTCCCAAGCAGACAAGCTCCCCTAAGACCCACACTGGGTTAGTGAAGAGCAGATTTAGTTTGCAAACTACTTTGCAGACAGTTCCAGTCTTGTAATGTGCATTGATTGTGCTAATTGTGATATAGACTCAAGCAAAGTAGAAAGATGTTGGTTTCTCTACTAATTTTCACCCGAAGCTTGATTGTTTCTTACTTTTCCTTGTTATTCCTCCATGTATGGGAGGATTCATTGTTCCCCACCGTCCCCCACCATTCCCCACCCTCTGTCCCCCAGGATCTATAGCATGACCACCATCTTGGCTGGCATCCCCAAATCTAGACATCGAAATGAACTCAAGGAAAGATACCTCTTCATCCTATTCTCATTGCTCTTCCAATCCCATTCAGATCCATGAGGAGGTTTCAAACCTTCCTTGTAAGTCTTTATTGACTAGGCCTATATGACTTCTGTCTGAATAAGGGAATAAGCCATCAAATAATCAATGCCTTAGCTGGAGCAAACTCACAATGGCTCCTGCACCCAGAACTCCAAGCCAGCTGGCCTCAAATGTATGTTGAGGATGGGATAATAGGGGTTGATGATCTGTGTGTTTGTCTTCCAGAGAGAAAATGCCATATTGCACCTTTTAAATAAGTCACAACTGTTTCTCCTATTTTTATAGACCCCACAAGGGATCTGAGAAGGACAGCAATGCCATGCTCCCTCATTGGTTTAGATAACAGGGACCAGCACCATGGAGCACAACCCTCTGGATCTACATGAGCCCCAGAGAGGAGAGAGAGCACAGCCTTGGTCTGAGGGGGTTGTCCCTTGTGGAAATCACATACTCGTTACCTCTTACAGATCTAAAGTGCTTTCCCATTTATTCATTTCACTGTTGCCATGATTGTGTTAAAGTCTAGGGGAAAATGGGACTCAGGGTGGTTGATCCACACAAGTTCATCATAGGCATATACGCAGAACAAGATCAAGCCGGGGTCTCTTGATTCCAGACCTAGCGCCCTTTTCCACTACACAAGATCGCCTGCCATCCAGTGGGAAGGTACACGAGGCCACGAACTCCTTGCTTCAACTCAGCAAGCACCTGCCAATTGCAGAGTCAGTGCAGATTCCATGCCGGGGTGCGGTGCGTGGGGGATGCACACCAGAGAGACAGCAAGCCTTGTCCCTCAGGAGTCCCCCGTTGGAAGGAGATAGGCCAGCGAAAGGGTCGTTAGGTCAGGTGATAGGAGTTACAGCTGAGTGCTGCTGTAAGTGAGGGTCCGACAGGTGAGGAAGCCACCTCCCTAGAAGAGGAGGTCTCTAGACACAGTGCAGACAGCTTGGGGTTTGGGAGGCTGCATGAAGTCTCACCTGGCTCAGACTGGAGCATCCGGGGTGGAAATGGAGTCTTGAGAGATCACATGGGCCCATCACCCAGGTTCTTCTAGAACAGGTTGATATTGAAGTTCAGACTTTTATCCTCTGAATGGAAGGGAGCCATAAAGACTTAAGCAGGAGGATGATCTGATGAGGGTGGAGCTTGGAGAGATCTCTCTGAATTCAAGGAAGAAATCTGCACTCCTGTTGGCTTGCCAGCCCCTGGAGCCTCACAGGGTTATTCTGATATAGGTAGGTATGTACGAAGCACAAACTAAAAGAGTGGTCTGGAATCAGCCAGAAGAAATAAGGGACCCCTGTAACTGGCATTAAGAAAGTGTCCTTAATTTTTTTTTCTTTATGGTTAAAGTCTTAGTTGTTAAAAAAAAAAAGTTAAATATTTTATGTGTGTCTCTCCTTGGATTGTGTACTCCTTGAGGTTGCTCCCTCACTACGCAGAATAGCAACATAAAATGCAGTAAATATTTTATAATGTTTTATTCAGGATGCCAGTGCCTGAAAACTGGGAGCTTATTGGAGAGGGTCAGGGGCATAGTTTCTCCACGGGCTCACCCTCCCACTCAGAGCACTGAGCACTAAGAGAAACCAAGGTATTTTCTGTCATGAGAAACAGAGGCAAGCTTACATATGGCCTATGTTTTCACTCCCCTTGCTCCCATCTATAGCTTCAGATCGAAGTACAGTCGTGGAGTTGAGAGATCATGAGATCCTGACTTCTTACTTAAGACAGTGAAGCCCAGAATTAGGAGAGTAAAGGGTATTAACAATAAATAGAGAGGTTTTATTTACTATTATTGTTGAATGGCTTTCTGAAATAGGATGGAAGAATTCTGGATTGGAATACATGGAGATCGCTAGAACCATCATTAAAACGTAAGCACAAAATATTCATGAGCCAATTGTTTTACTACTTGTCTTTCCCGCTCCATGTAGCTCTTCTCAAGTTGCTGAGATGGAAAAAAAAAATATATATATATATATATATTCACACACACATGAATGCATATACCCTTCCTTCCTGCCTGCCTGCCTGACTGCCTGCCTGCCTTCCTTCTTTCTTTCCTTTTGCCTGCCTGCCTGCCTCCCTTCCCTTCTCTATCATATCTATCTATTATCTATCTATCTATCATCTATCATCATCTATCTATCACCTATCTATCTACATTGGATAGGAAAAAGCTTTGATAATGAAAACCCTCAATTTCTTTTTTTAAAAAAAGATTTTATTTATTTATTTGACAGAGAGAAATACAGCTAGAGAGGGAACACAAGCAGGGGGAGTGAGAGAGGGAGAAGCAGGCTTCCCGCCGAGCAGGGGGGAATCCCATCCTGGGTCTTCGGGATTATGACCTGAGCCGAAGGCAGTCGCTTAACCAACTGAGCCACCTAGGCCCCCCCAAAACCCCCAATTTCTTAAAAGGATCTGGGATTGCCCTATAATGTCTTGAGGAGCATCTGGCAGCATGTAAATTCCTATGGGTTTTATCTGCTTACAAAATGGGATCTATCCAAAATTTGGGGGACTTATACTTGTATTTATATTCATCACAAAGATTGCTTTGGTCCTTATTTTGTCCTGATAATGTACTAAATAATGCTACTATCTCCTTTTATGTATTTTGCAAACAGATCAAACAATGATACTTTATTTCTTAGATTAAATTGTACTTATACATACAAAAGCTAAAGGTATTACAAAATCCTGGGATTGATTTTTCTTACCTAAATAGCTAAGGATTTTTTTTTTTAATTTTAAAAACAAATTCTACTTCTCTAAGATAGTACCAAAATTGATGTAACATTTAAGGGTTTATTTTAATAACCACTGTAGATTTAGAGGCATTTATACTAAAGTGTTCATTATACATTATTAAATAAAATAAAAATAAAATAAAGTAGATAGTTAGCAAGACTATCAGTGTCAGTTGATAGAATGCCAAATTATCAATCACACTGCAAAATGGCTCCATTATCTGTGATTTCTCCTCTGCACAAATATGAGAAACATCTCTGAATCCCAAGGCGGGTTTCTGTAACTCTCAGGTGGGAAGTCTGCCCCCGCCACAAATGTGTTTTTTCCAAGGCAGTCAAAGGAGAAAAGAGGAGAGGCAAAATTATTCAACATCAGTTGCAGGATGTAATGTCCCTTCTGTAACTGATTAATCTTTGGATCACATGCAACCCAATCTCTGCCTATTTGAGTGACTGTCATCGAACAGGAGGGGAAAGTCCCCAGGACCCACAGTGTTGCTGCTCTGTCTCCAAAGTGTCTGAACACTTATACTAGGGGCCAGCTTTCATTTTTCACAAAGCACCTTACTGTTGAATTTCTATTTTCCAAGGGGACCTCCTAAATTTTTATTGTTTAGTATTCTGTTGATTTTATAGGACCTATTGTTAACATTATTTGATACTGGTACGTGACAATGATATTATCTCATCCGTGTTGTCCAGGCAACTGTCAGTACCTGAAAATAAATAAGAGGGACATTTGTACACCAATAAGGGTATATAGACAAGAACAGTTGTAACTTACCATTGCCACAAGTGAATCCATTATTAGTATAGGAGGGAATAGACATCATTGCCCTTAAAGAACTGGCAATTTGGGCGCCTGGGTGGCTCAGTGGGTTAAAGCCTCTGCCTTCGGCTCAGGTCATGATCTCGGAGTCCTGGGATTGAGGCCCACATCGGGCTCTTTGCTCTGCAGGGAGCCTGCTTCCTCCTCTCTCTCTGCCTACTTCTCTGCCTACTTGCGATCTCTCTCTGTCAAATAAATAAATAAAATCTTAAAAAAAAAAGAGCTGGCAATTTAAAAGTATAATATTTACAATAGGAATTTTTTAAATAGTTCTGAACATGAACAATTTCAAAGTACATTTGGGAAAACATTGCAAGGATCTCAGTGTTTGTCTTATAATTGTTTTGCAAATAAACAGAGTTTTATTAATAAAGGGAGGATTAACCTGAGCAAATGTCTACAGCTGTGAAAAACTCTAACTGCTTGAAATCCTTGTTAATGGTTAAAGATATTAGACATGGTGGGCACATTTTTTTCCTTAATGGCAAATTTTCAAAGGTTCAGGTCCTGGCGATGTAAGAACTCAAGGTAGAGATGTGACAATATTAAGTGTTGGTTATATTGTCAGGATCTTATCTGGCTGCACAGGTCCTCAGTCAGATGTCCATGATGGATGTCCATGATGTCCATGATAGAAATCTCCAGTCAGAGAGGCTGGAAGAGGATAGACTTATTCAGGAGCAAACCCATCTCACTATAAAGGACAGTAACACCTCTCTTTTGCTGGGAAAAGGAAATGTGAGAACACTTTATTTCAGCACTTACTCGTAAAAATGCTCTGTGTTGTTTTACACTGTTCTGCTGTCTCCCTGGAGACTCTGCCCACTTCCTTCCCCCTTTCCCTTTCGATACCTTGAAGTTCAGATGATTATAAGCCTTGGTACGACCTCTAACACACACACAAATTATAAAAGGAGCTAACGTATCTGTTAGTTCTTTTTTTTTTTTTAATATTTTTTATTTATTTGACAGAGAGAAACACAGCCAGAGAGGGAACACAAGCAGGGGGAGCGAGAGAGGGAGAAGCAGGCCGCCTGCCGAGCAGGGAGCCCGATGTGGGGCTCGATCCCCGGTCTCCGGGATCATGACCTGAGCTGAAGGCAGTCGTCCAACCAACTGAGCCACCCAGGCGCCCCACCCATCTGTTAGTTCTTAAAGGCATAGGAGTTTCCGAGTCCATTTGGGCAAATGATTTTTTTCACCTGGCTCAGCTTCATGCATATATTCCAAATGCGTGTCATTTTACTACCTCCTTAATACTCAGATACGGGTTCACATCATGCACGAGCTCATTAGAAATGCAGACTCTCAGGCTTCCTCTCAGGCACACTGGACCACAGTCTTCACTTAAATGAGATTTATATTACATTCATCTGAAAGTTAGAGAAGCACTAGTCTTGAGCTCCTAGGTGGCGTACAATTATCTCTCTTGGCCACTAACACTGAACTTCACTTTCTCATATGGACCCTTGCATGCTGGTCAGCACACTTGGTTTCCTTTAGACCCAGTAACTACAGAGAAATGCATATTCATTTTCAATCACAGACCAAGCCTTCCCTGATTTTATTCCACCACTTGACTAATAGAATTCTTTTGCTAACTACATACACCTAAACCCCAATTATTTCTAATCCTATCAAAGGCATACGATGAGGTCAGGGAAATGCAGTTTCAATAACTAGTAATTTCAACATAAATTAAAATTTTAATTTCTCAAATGTTATGATGCGAACACTTAAAAATCCCCTTTTGCTCTCACATCTACTTTCCTTATATACCACAGTCCTCCCTTTCCACTCTCCCTCATACTTCCTGGAAAGCTGCTGCTTCTCCCACAGGCCTAGACTGTCTATTTCATCCTTTTCTAGTCCCCCTGCCCCCACCCTTCCCTCAATTTTGCATCTAGAAAGACAAAGAAACCAGATGTCCATGATGGAAATCTCCAAAGGCAGGGGGAGGGGAGAGAAGTGAAAGAACTAAGGCTTCATGCCAGAAAGTCTGGGAACACCTGTATGTCAATAACCTTCTCCATGCCCTACCTGTCCTTTCGTGTCTGTATTTCTCTTTATGAGACAGTTGGGGGCAGAGACAGCTAGCACTCATAAGATTTCAGTCCTTCCTTCCTTCTTTGACATTCAGTTAGAAGACATTTCCCAGCCTCCTTGATTCTAGAGGGAGACTCATGATTAATTCTCACAAGTGAAATGTGAACCCAAGTGGGGGTGTCACCTCAGGGAGGAGGTACATAAGTGAATGTACCTTCTCCGTTTTCTTCTTTTAGCTGGCTGAATGTAGAAGATGGAATAATAGTTTGCCGAGTCCTAGAGCGATGGCTCTTAACCAAGGTTGGGGGAAGTAGGAGGAGACGGTTTTGGCTCTCAGGTGACATTTGACAATATCTGGAGACATTTCAGGTGGTCACAACTAAGAGAGGCTACTGATGTCCAGTGGGTCAAAACCAGGGATTCTGCTAAACATCCTGTAATGCATGGGTTAGCCTCTTAGGACACAGAGAGATTCAGCCCAAAATGTCACTTGGGGTAAGTTTCAGAAACCCTATCCTAGGGCTCAGGAGCCGCTAGATGGAAGAAGCCTGGACCTTCCCACGGAACACCCCCAAACCCAACTGTTGATACATAGAAACTGTAAAAGGAGCAAGAAATACATTTCTGTGGGTAAAGGCACTGAGATTTGAGGGTCCTTTGTTTGAACAAGTAGCTTACCCTACTTGCTAATACAGAGTTCTATCCAGAACTGTGGTCTCTCGGTGATGTGGTGGTCCGCCGTATGGATGTACCTGTGCAAGCTTTATTGGAGTGGCCATTTCATTCAGAGACTTGGATATAAGCCCAGCTTCATTAGGAGAATTGCGTCTTCTGTTAGAAGCAGACAACATTTGTCATAGCCTCGCGTGTTTTTGTTCTTCTGCATCAGCGCCGACTCTGGGGCAGGAAGCAGGTACCTACCATTAGTAAGACGTCACAGCTGCCACAGTGGATCTCTCTGTAGTCTGTGCCCCCGTTCTCAGAAAAGCACGAGGCAAATTGGTTTCAACTGCCTGTATGGAGAAGCTTTCTTTGGAATGACCGTCATGGTGCCGCCTCTATTTCAGTACTTTCTTAAGTGAGAAAAGGCAAATTCTTCCATGGATCCAGACTCAAAATATTCATTTTGATTTTCTAAACAGCAGAGACCACTGAAAAAGGAGCCATGTTATTAGCCGGGAAACAGACGTCTCGCTGCCATATGACCGTACTCGGTGGCTGTGGACCACCAAATTGACGGGAAGAAGTCAACACCTAGTGACTTGCCTGAGCTGGAGAACGGAGGTAAAATCCCACATGGCTCAACAGCCCACGTTGCCTTCTGCCTCTTGGTTGTCTTTGGAACCCACGTTCCCAGTATCTGTGAGCCGCCTTTTCCTTTACCAAGCGTTCTGCTCCTCCACCAGGCAATTAGAGAACGAGGCTTGGCAATGTCATATTGATCTTCCCTGTTCACATGTATAATTAGCTGTTAACATTTCATTATAATCAAGGTTTTCCCAGGTTCTCCATGACCCTTGACTCATGAAGTTCCCAGACCTCTGAATGCTGTAAGTTAATTAATTTTGCTGTCTGATGTGCACATATAAAACATGGAACCTGGAATCTTGATCAGAAGATAATGTTTGGCAATCACATTCTTTTTCATAATAAGTAAGCTTTATTATGAACACCAACAGAGAAGCAACTTAACAAAGCAGCTCTCTCTAGTCCCAACTCAGAGAGGCACCGGGCTTGCAGAGAAATGCTAAAAGACGTGCTGTATTTAGTTATATGTGAATATAACTCTTAAGGGTCATTCGTATTCAAGGAGAAAGACACTGATTACTCAAAGACGAGAAATACCCTGCTGGTTGACTTTGACTATGGAGTAGAGTCAGGTGCGTGCTCTCAAGTATTAACACAAACCTCAACCCCATCTCCCTGCAAGCCAGGCCCTGCTGTCGGCTCCTGGAAAGGGCAGAGTCACTCAGGTGTCACTGAGTGACTTACCTAGGACAGACACCAATGATGGGTTATTGAGAGACAATGATAATGTGTCATTTGAATTCAAAGATGAAACTACCAAGCGAGAGGGAGAGGCCCTTCCAGTCCTGTCCACACCCTTCGTGGGTGTAGACATCCTGCTTGGTCTTCGCCCACAGCTGTGTTTTCAGCATCCTTCAACATCTGTAGCTCTGCTTCGCCCTCAGAAGGCCTAAAATCTCTGATGCAAAAGAGCCTTGCTTTTTTTTTTTCACTGCAAGAAAAACTGTTCTGCTTGATAACTTGGATCAATGAGTTTTGCAACTAGATTACCCGTTTTGAGTGGTCTTTTTTCACATTTAAACTTTCATTGCAAACTCACTTAAGCTCAAAATATTTCTCCCAATGAATGAAGGAACATACACATCCAGAGGGATCCAAGGTCCAACTCGTCAGAACTCTGTAGAGGCACGACGACATTTAAGGCCCAAGTTGGTGGGATGTATCCCCATGTGTCATTGTTGGTGATTGTGGTCTTCTCAGAATATTTAGCATGGCTTCTTGAAGACTCTGTTACAACTGGGCAAAAGACTCTGATGTTTGGGTATGTTTGAGTCTTATAGCCTTGTAGAGAATTGTAGAAAATGGGCCAGCTGCACGTCAGGTAGGAGGATGTATCTGAGGGATGAATGCATTCACCTGGTTAGCAAACCCGTGCATTTCATAGGGTGGGAAAGGGCGGATTAAGAAAAGACTCATCTTGGTGCTTCAGTAGCTATCACTAACTAAAACCTCTGTTTTATTTTACTTCCCAATTCCTCTACCCTTTTTTCCATTCCTGCCTCACTGCTGGAATGCCTTCTGCGGAAATTTCCCTGACAACCTTTCCCCGCTTAGGTATCCACTGTATATGTTTACCACTCTGTGGACTTCTGGTTTGATGAGTACAACCTAGAAGAGTCTGGAACTCCACCTTGGGAATCAGACCCTTTTATTTTAAATTCTGGTTTCAGCACTTCGTGGCCATATGTTCTCGGACAAGCTATTTAACTTTTCTGAGTTGTTTCATTTGCAGAGTGTGGATAATAATAGTATCTACTTTATAGACTTTTTGTGTGAATTAAAGAATGTGTGCAAAATGCTTAGCAACAGGCCTGGCACATAGCAAGTATTCTGCAGACAATCACTGTTGGTGGGCTTTGCCTGTGTTTAGTGCGATTGTCATTCTTACTACCATGAGGCTGGGCAGCTCTACCCTCAAAATGTACCTGGAGCCCAGCCATGCCCACTTACCTCTCTGTTGCCAGCCTTGTCCCATGATCAAGCATCCTTTGAGCACATCAATATCCTTCTGAATTGTTTTCTGCTTCCATCCTTTCTTATCTATTTCCCAGATAGCCAGAGCAATCTTCTAAATTTTGCTTTTATTAGATCATGTGACTCCCCTACTGAAAACCTCCATTGCAACTAGAAGAAAGTCCATACTTCTTACCAAAGACGTTGGCCTCTCAGCCTCCCTGGCCTCCTGTCTGCCTCTTCAGCCACAACTCCCACCCGACTCTGCATGGACGGCCTCTCCCTCAGTTCTGTGTTTCCTGCCTTGTTGCTTTCCCATCTGCTCTTCCCTTGCCGGGACAGCTCTGTTCCTGGTGTTTGCAAACTTGTATCTTCCTTTTGTTGGATAACCAGCTCAAGTGCCACCCCCTTGAAGGGGATTGTCTGACCATCTTGTTAAATTACAGATTCAATTGTGTGAAGCTGTTGATATTTGGCCATTCTTGACCTAGAAAAATGCCAGCTTTATGTTATTCAACTTAATAATTCTCCCCAACACTCCATTACCCCATTACCACATTGTTTATATGATTTTTTTCTTTAAAATACTAGCTATCATTTCATTTGCAATTATATGTGTATGTAGAGAGTGACAAGGAATTCTATTGGAAGGTAACTTTCTTTCTTTTCTTTTTTTTTTTTTTTAAGATTTTATTTATGTATTTGACAGAGAAAAACACAGCCAGAGAGGGAACACATCAGAGAGACTGAGAGAGGGAGAAGCAGGCTTCCCACCGAGCAGGAAGCCCGATGTGAGGCTTGATCCCGGGTCTCTGGGATCATGACCTGAGCCGAAGGCAGTCGCTTAACCAACTGAGCCACCCAGGCGCCCCTGGAAGGTAACTTTCAAGGGGGCAGGTACTTAGCATTTCTTCTTCATTTCCATGTCCCCAGCACTTGGTAGGTCCTCTGCAGTAATTTGTCAAGTGTATGAACAAAAAAATGAGTAACACCGGCCTGGAGTGCTTTCTTCCAGAGGGCTGTGTTCTCTGATTCCACGTTTTACTCTGCAGTGTATTGTCTGCCCATCATGGAGGTATGAATCCATGTCAGAGAAGCAAATAGATTCCCTCTCATATAAAACTCTTACAGGTGGGTACTGCCTGCTGACATGCTGGGTTGAGAAGGATTCTGAAGTTGCATTCAGACGAAGCAGAAAAGAACCCTGATTCATTAGCAGCAGGACCTTCCATGGGTGAGGGACTTGCCATTCCTCCTCTGAGGAATTCTGCTGTGTGTTGTAGGTTTTGTCAGTGCAGTGGGGGTAGGGTCTTAACCTCGTTTGTCCAGTTAGAGCTCATGGCGCTGCCCTGTTTCTGTGAGGTTGCCATACCATCTTTCCTGTATACTTTGAAGGCCACCTACCAGTACTTACTGGTATCCAGCGGCTTCTACATACCTTATTTGGAAAACTTTCACTAGTACTTCTGCACTTACTGATTTTTTTTTCTGTTTATCTAAAGACCATCAAATATTCTAAGCCTGCAGATAATTTTTATGTGACCCCCTACAATAAATTTATTATTTATTTATTCATTTATTCATTCATTTATTTATTTTTTAAACAGATTTTCAAGATTTTATTTATTTATTTATTGACAGAGATCGAGATCATAAGTAGGCAGAGAGGCAGGCAGAGAGAGGAGGAAGCAGGCTCCCTGCCGAGCAGAGAGCTCGATCCCAGGACCCTGAGATCATGACCTGAGCCGAAGGCAGAGGCTTTAACCCACTGAGCCACC
>PITA01009409.1:0-77890 GCA_004023965.1 Spilogale gracilis
AGAGAGGGAACACAAGCAGGGGGAGTGAGAGAGGGAGAAGCAGGCTTCCCGCCGAGCAGGCAGCCCGATGTGGGACTCGATCCCGGGTCTCCAGGATCATGACCTGAGCCAAAGGCAGTGGCTTAACCAACTGAGCCACCCAGGCGTCCCAAAAAAAAGATATTCTTGATATAAAGACCAGAAGTAAAAGAATTTTTTAAGACATGCAAAAACTTTTTAGAAGCTGATACAGCTCTACTGCATCACCATCGCTAAAGACATATTTCATAAGGTTCAATTCATTGGGAAGATATAACAACCCTAGACTTTTACATCCCTAGTTATGCTTCAAGATATATAAAACAAAATCATATAAAATCAATCCACATTCACAGTTAGAGATTTGAACACAAATCCCTTTGAAACTATTAGAGCAGATAAAACTCAGTAAAGATATAGAAGCTTTGAACAACAAACTGTCAGAACTTGACCTAATTAACATATTAATAAGCATTACATCTACACAAAATACAATTCCTGTTCAAGTTCACACAGAACATTTAACAAAATTGATTATTTGCTGGTCCAAACAAATGTCAACATTCTTTAGAACACTAAAATAACACAAAGCATTTTCTCTAATCACAGACCAATGGAGCTAGAAATTAAAAGCAAAAAAAAAAAAAAACCAAAACCAAAACCAAAAAACACCACCGCCCTTCCAAAATCCTCAGAGGTTTGACAACTAAATAATAATCTTCTGAATGACTTAATCACAATATTTAGAAAATCTGAAGATTTTTAAATGAAATGACAGTAAAATACTTCATATCAAAACATATGAGATGCTTCTAAGCCACACTTAGAAATCTATAGAGAAGACAAAAATCCTGAAAAAATATCAATAACCCAGCCTCCATCTCGAGAAGCATGACTGCATGTAGCACTCAGGTCTTGGTTTCTATATTTGATTCCTCTTTCAAAGAAACCGGAGTGTTTTCTTCAGCAGCACATACACTAAAAGTAGCCCGAGATTTCTGTCCATATGGAAGTGCTTGATTACAGTTTAGGAGCAGGAAAAGTACAAGGTAAACCTGGGATATCCCATTATGCCTGAAAGTAAGGAAATTATCTGAGATGAGTGGGATTCAAAGGCACACAGTATTTGATTTGAAGAGACGTGTGGATTTTTTATATATTGAATTAAGAATACCCTGAGGAGCACCTGGGTGGCTCGGTCGTTAAGCATCTGCCTTTCTCTCAGATCATGATCCAGAGTCCCCGGATCGAGCCCCGCATCAGGCTCCCTGCTCTACAGGAAGCTTGCTTCTCTCTCTCTTACTCCCTCTGCTTGTGTTCCCTCCCTAGCTGTGTTTCTCTCTGTCCGATAAATAAAATATTTTTTAAAAAATTTCCTGAGTAACCTTATTACTGAGAGAGGGGAGGTAGGAAAGGAGGAAGGGAGAGAGAGAGAGGGAGGGAAAGAACCAATAGGGGAAAATGGGAAAGTCTGGATTTATAGAAAAATGCCTCTATTTTAATAAATGTAGAAAGACTCATAACATGAGAAAAATAACCATCTTGTGTCAGTTGATCACATCAATGGTGAAGTCATTGGATGAAAAGTTGCTGGGAAACAGGACATTTATCAATGTAAGATGGGAATCCATCAAAATCCTTGAGGAAAACACAGGAAACAACATCTTCTACCTCAGCTGCAGCAACTTTTTCCTAGACATATCACCAAAGGCAAGGGAAACAAGGGCAAAAATGAACTACTGGAACTTCATCAAGATTAAAAGTTTTTGCATAAAGGAAACAGTCAATAAAACCAAAAGATGACCAACAGAACGGGAGAAGATATTTGCAAATGACGTATCACATAAAGGGCTAATATCCAAAATCTATAAAGAACTTATCAAATTCAACACCCAAAGAACAAACAATCCAATTAAGAAATCGGCAGAAGACACGAACAGACATTTCTGCAAAGAAGACATTCAAAGGGCCAACAGACACATGAAAAAGTGCTCAACATCACTCGGCATCAGGGAAATACAAGTCAAAACTACAATGAGATACCACCTCACACCAGTCAGAATGGCAAAAATTAACAGGTCAGGAAATGATAGCTGTTGGCAAGGATGCAGAGAAAGGGGAGCCCTCCTACACTGTTGGTGGGAATGCAAGCTGGTGCAGTCACTCTGGAAAACAGTATGGAGGTTCCTCAAAAAGTTGAAAATAGAGCTACCCTACAACCCAGTGATTACATTACTGGGTATTTACCCTAAAAATACAAATGTAGTGATCCAAAGGGGTGTGTGCTTCTGAATGTTTATAGCAGCAATGTCCACAATAGCCAAACTATGGAAAGAACCTAGATGTCCATCAACAGATGAATGGATAAAAAAAAAAAATAAAATAAAAAAAAATTAAAAAAAATAAAAAAACAGATGAATGGATAAAGATGTGGTGTATATATATAATGGAATGCCATGCAGCCATCAAAAAGAATGAATCCTGTCATTTACAATAACATGGATGGAACTAGAGGGTATTAAGCTGAGTGAAATAAGTCAATCAGAGAAAGACAATTATCATACGATCTAACTGATATGAGAAATTTGAGAGGCAGGGTGGGAAGTGGTGGGGGGTAGGTAGGGAAAAACTGAAACAAGATGGGACTGGGAGGGAGACAAACTATAAGAGACTCAATCTCAGGAAACAAACTGAGGGTTGCTGGGGGTTGGGGTGAGGGATAGAGTAGAGAGGTTATGGACATTGGGGAGGGTATGTGCTATGGTGAGTGCTGTGAATTGTGTAAGACTGATGATTCACAGACCTGTACCCCTGACGCAAATAATACATTATATATTAATTAAAAAAAAATCACAGCAGTTAGGAAATGGGTCCACTGGACCCATAGAGGTAACATGGATGGATGCAGGTCAAGTGGGAACAAATACAATTCAGAACAAATTAACAAACAACATATGAGATTGTAGGTTAAGATTATCTACCCCCAAAGCAATATAATCATTACTACCAAAAGTTTCACCCTGCAACTGATAAAATGACTTTTCTAAATAGCTATAAGGTCAAGGCAAAATTCAAAACTAAAATTAGAGAAGAAGTGATCACAGCTGTACTTAGAAGCAAATTCATTCTGTGAAGTATTATCATTACTAATTATGTGAGAGTTAAGAGGTATATTAAGCATTCAGCTCAAGAAATTTGAAATAAAGACAAAAAGAAGGAAAAAGAAAACCAGAAGATCAGTTAGAATACAGAATTTTACAAATAAATCCACTATCTCCATCATGTTTTCCTCCACTTTGACAGGTTTATTGAGGTATAATTTAGATACAATAGAATGTACCTATTTAAATGTACAAATTGATGTTTCAACATATGTGTACACTCATGAAATCATTGCCATAATCTAGATAATAAACATTTGCCATCCCAAAGTTCTCTTCATATTATTTCATAATATATCTCTGATTTTCAACCCAAGCAACTACAGATCTGTCTTCCGCTACTGTAGTTTTCCAATTTTTAGACTGTTATACAACATGAGCTTTTTTATGTCTAACTTCTTTCACTCAGCATAATTATTTCAATTTTCTTGTGTCTATCTATCTGTTCCTTTTTATTTGTTGGGTGCTATTCTATTTTACATATATATTATAATTAGCTCATTTATTTATCTGTGGATGAACATTTGGATTGTTTCCAATTTTGAGCTACTACAAGTAAAATCGGTATGATCAGGAACAAGCAAAGATGTTTGCACTTGCCACTTCTAACCAACATCAGGTAGAATGTTGCTCAAGGCAGGGAGAGAATCTTGTCTTGGTCACCCTTCCTTGCACTGCACCCTGGCCACTCTCTTCAGACAGTAACTTGGGGCAATTGTAGGGCTCACTTTGTCTTCCATCTTGAGAGGCAATATTCATGGCATTTCTACATGTTTTGTGACAGCTGTTGTCCTGGAATAGTCTTTCAAAGATGTTTCTATAGAGAACAGCCTTAGAGAGAATATAGACAGTTCTCCTTCTAGAGCAGAGGAGACATTTCTGAGCAGGATAATAAATATAACATTTTCTTTCAGGGAAAAGTTTGGCCAGGCTTTGCTAGTAGTCCCCTAATAAGACTGAGGAGTCTTGGGGCATATGGGTGGCTCAGTCAGTTGAATATCTGACTCCTGATTTTGGATCAGGTCATGCTTTTGGGGTCATGGATTGAGCCCCAGGTCAGGCTTCACACTCACTCAAGTAGGGAGTCTGCTTCATCCTTCTCCCTCTCCTTCTCCCCTCCTCCCTCTCACTCTAAAACAAATTAATAAATCTTACAAAAATATTGTGGGATCTTCTAAGTTCAGGTACTTCTCCTGTCATGTACCCGCAATGTGCATACAGGTAATACTTGGTCTTCATATTGGGAATTGAGATTGGGAAAAGCCACTCCAACATGCTGCTATTGCTACAAGTACTCAACTGCCCAAGTCTAGTCAGTCCCTTTGCTGGCCCGGTCTATAGAATCATGGTGAACCAACCTAGCATCTGCCACCACGCTGCTGCTTAGCAACTACCCCTGACTAGATGACATCATCTCTTTCAGGTGTCACCTTCCTGTGCTGCCTGATGTCAAAAGTCTGGGAATCATTAAAAATATATTTTGCACTGATTTTTAATTGTTTCAGGTGAGAGAATAAATCCAATTCCTGTCTGGATCACAGAATCAGAAGCCACGGTTGTAATTTTTTTCAAACAAAAGCTAAAAACAATGAAAACAGATAGATATTTAGCAGTTCTAGTCAACGAATCAGAGGAAAAAAAATTAACAAAATGAGAAATAACCTTTTAACACATTCAGAAGAGACTAAGTATTGTAAGATGATACTTATGGCAGACAGCAGTTATGGCTGATCTAAGATGTATCCTCCAAACAGAGTGTTGATCAAACTAAGCAAATAAGTTAAGCATTGTAGGAACAAGCTTCCTCAGTACCATAGAAGGGAATTGGAAATATGGAAAGGGAGAAAACTGAAATGAACCCTGTGGTGTTGAAATGGAACTGGATGTATCAGTGTGAACTAAGAGTTTCTGACACATGGATAGACAAAGCAACAGATATGGAGTACAGTCTGTGTATGTGTGTGCACATGTTGGTGGCTACCCACACACACTAACTGTTCACGCTCTGTAGTCAGTGACACCTCAACCACCTAAGCCAAACTAGAGCTCAGATCTTTCCTTCTCAAAACCATTTCTACTAAAAATAACCAGGGCACTTGGAAGAAATGGTAACATCATGTTTTCAGCAAGGGGATTACAAGATGAACCTGGAACGTCTTGTACCAGAGCAAAGGCAATGCTCAAAGAATGATGAGACATGTGAAAAAAAAGCTACCCTGCAAGGACCCCCACTGGTCACATCAAAAATAACATTAACAATCCAAAAATGGTAGGGGTGGATTATAACCCACTGAATAACACAAGAAAACATGAACCCATAACAAAATAAATACATACAATGAATAAATTGAAAATATTATGTGGAAGAATATACTTAAATAGCCTCAAACGATCTCCACACAAAGTAGATACTAATTTCAAAAAGAAAATAATGACCTTATGGTGGACAATCCCAAGAGATACGATCTTATTCAAGGGGTCAAAGTGAACGATCAAGAGTGCTGGGAAAAGTTGAAATCACGTGACACCTGAAAGGGTGCAAAGAGGAGGATGTAGCCATTGTTGTCATATTCCTGCCAAAGACATAATCTGAATCTAATCATGAAGAAACACCTGAAAAATCCAAATGGAGAAACATTCTACAAAATAATTACAAACAATAGCAGTGCCAAGGTCAAGAGAATCAAGTATGGAGGAACACTTTCAGACTGAGGAGATCAAACAGATATAAAAACTAAGTACAACCAGTAATTATCAACTGAATGATTTTGCAGAAAAGACATTTTTTTGAATAAGTAATGAAATTTGAATGGGATCTGAGAATTAGATGGGTAAGTGTATCAGTGCTATTTTCTGATTTTGATGATCATATTTTCTTACCTAGAGGGAAAGTCCCTGTTTATAGGAATTGCACAATAATTTATTTGAAAGTGATATGCTATCAGCTTGGGAAACTAAGTTTCAAAGAATTCATTAAATAATCTTACTATTCTGTAGATTTGTGATTATCCCAAAACAAAAACTAAGCTATAGAGAGAGAGTCAAAAATATTCTGAAAATTATTCTGAAACCAGGTAATTTGATTCCACACTTTCAAAATATATTATTTCTCAATTATGGGAATATATATCTTCACACTATTAACTAATGCAAAATCTAAACCAAGAGGAATAACATTTCAATTTGGTTTATGAAGCTATCATCATTCTGACACCCAAATGCCAAAATGTGGTATATATGAGAAGAAGCACAATCATTTCTGTGAATGTAATACAAGATCCTAAGTAAAATACAAGCATTCTAAATTACACAGTAAATCATGAGCAATTAGGGTTAAGAGTAAGAACAGAAGGTCTATATAAATGTAATGACTAAATGCATGGGCACTAAGATAAAATAATGTGCTTGAGTTTTCGTGCTGCCACCGACTAGCTGGGTGAACCTTGAGTGGTTACCTAACCTCCTTAAGCCTCATTTTTTCCCTTAATAACCTACTTCATACACATAGTGTATATGTTATAAATACACACTAGCTAATTATTAAAAGTAGAAGACACATCAGTATTTATTTAATCATAAAAATGAATAGCTTCCTTTGATTCTAAAAACACCTAATAAAGTATAATGCCTAATATACCTATTCAGGACAAAATACACACACACACACACACACACACACACACACACACACACTCACCATGCAATACAGCAATTTTAACAAAATAAGACTGTAAATGTGTATTGGCTCTTTATTGTTGCAGAACAAATTACTGCAAAATTTAGTGGCCCCTGGCAGCCATCAGCTTACCCCTCTCTCAGTTTCTAGGAATCAGGAATTCAGAAAAGCCTAAGCAGTTCTGTCTCAGAGTCTCTCACAGTATTAGTCAAGATGCTGGTTGAAGTTGCAGTCATCTTAAGCTTATATAGGGTAGAAAGTTTTGTTTCTAATGTTGCTAGACCTTATGGCTAACAAGAGGAGGCTGGCTGTTGGAGAAAAGACTCCTTTTTTCTCCATGGGAGCCTTTGGGCTACTTGAGTATCCTCATGACATGGTGCCTGGCCTCCCCTACAGCAAGCAAGCCAAGAGAGCAGGGCTGACGCTCTTAGGTCCTTTATCACATAGCTTTTGACGTCTTCCATCACCTCCATAGCACTCACACAGAGCTGGCGAGGGTGTCAATAACCAAAGATGAGGGATCACTGGAAACCATCCTAATTTAGCCTATCACATGGCCTCTAGCCAGTAACTCCTCTATGGTGGAACTTGGAGTGGACAACTTGGGGTTGACTACCCGGCCCTTCCACAAACCTCCTTTGTTAGTGACATTCACAAACCACAAATCCATTGGCACATCAGATACTTCCTACTTATTGGAGCTGACTCAAGTCCATGGCGTGGCCACATTTATTTGGAGTATATGATTTAGATCACGGCAGGCAGTATCCTGCCCTTAAAATTTGCCTAGGGACAAGAAGCTTCCAATATAGGCCTGGCTATCCTCTTAAAAGAAGTTTTCTATTCTTGAAGTGGTAGTGAATGATCACTTTGCAGTGTAAAAAAAAAAAATGAAGCAATGTACAAAGAGATATTTCTGAGAACTGGAGAGAAAATGTATACTGCAGTGGTTACTGGCTTTTTGCCAATGAAGCACTGATTTTTACTTTTTAAGTTCTCGGCACATCTATGTTCCCTCTAGATAGGATCAGATATGCTCATATCACTCCTGTCCTGTGGAGCAAACCACAAGGTGGGGCCGATCATCCCATTCTATCTTGTGGATGTAACAGTGTTCTTGTGAACATAGTAAGCATTGGTCTCCATGAATCTCAGATTTTTGAAGACATATGCTCTTTCCTGAGGGAATAAGAATGCAGTTAGCCTACGGATATACTGGGTGTCATGGTGGAATCAGGTTTAGGATAAAGTTGCCACTGAGGAAGACAGAGGGAAGATAGTTTAAAAAAAACAGTCCCTGTTAATATATTTGAAAAGTTATGCTCAGCTTTCTATAAAGCCCCATCTACCTCTAGATTTTTCAGTTACATGAACCTTCAGTTACATGAACTAAGGAACAGTTACTTTCCTTTTCTTTTTCAAGACAGAGGCATTTTTGTTTTGCAATCAATTTTATTGCAAATTTTATTTTCTACTGACATGTAGAAAAACTCCTTTTTTTCTCTCCAAGATGTGCTGGGAGGAAAGATGAGGGATAATTTCCAGATCTCTAGAAGTAACTGAATGTGAAAGTATTTTTGGGTCTGGCAGTATTTTCACATTTCTTTTATTTACAGAGCTTCTTTTCTCTCCTCTTATAGTTTAGTGATAAATTACGCCTCTCATTATGCAGGGTGGACCCACAGTGGGGATAATTTTCTCCTCATATAATCATCAACCTAACAAAAAGGCTTAGTTCTTTTTTCTGGCCTTCATAATACAATTTGAATTCATGTCCATATTGCACACAAGATGATTTTTCTCTATTCTTATGTTTTTTTCCCCTCCTCAAAATTTTAAAGAATTTCAAACTCACAGAAATATTGAAAAAATTTACAAAGAACAACCATAAATATTTTATCCAGGTCACTGACCAATTATTGATATTTTTTCCCATTTGCTCATTCTCTCTTCTTCCCGTGTATGTCTGCATGTGTGTGTGTGTGTGTGTGTGTGTGTGTGTGTGTGTGTGTGTAGCTACACATAGATCCACAGATTTTGTTTGTTACCGAATGCTGGGATTTGTGCACCCTAAAACTTAATGGCTTAAAACACAACTGACTATCTTTCATGGTTCTATAGGTTGACCGGGCTCAGCTGGGAAGTGGTTTTGCTTGGGCTCTTCCATGTGATATATATTACACAGTGGCACAAGTCACCTGAAGGTTTCGGTGAGCTGAAAACTCCGTATGACCCACTCATGTGGCCATCATCCCTTTGCCAGAGTGACTTCCATAATATTAATTTCATTTTCTTATTTTCTGTATTTCTGGCTTGTAAGCCCTTGTAGACTAGGGAGTAATTGCCACTCCCAGGGCTAGCCAATTCTTAGAGATATATCAGGGTGGATGGTTTTTTTTTTCATGTAAACTAACCAATCAAAAGTTCACACTCTTTATTATCTCCTCTATCTGGCTTTTACACTCTGGAAAGCAATATGCCTCTGGCCAAATCATCATAGCACTAGGTACCTGATCAGTAAAGACAGCTCCTAGGTCCCAGAAGCTGCTGAAATTATTCTAACTAGCCAATCCCAAAACTGCTTACTTGGCTTTGCCTTTCCTAAGAACACCACAATAAAGACATTTACCCCATATCTTCCCCTCACTCCTGCTTCCTGAACCACGTGGGTGATTCTCTGTGGTGTGGTGTCTCTTCTTCTCTTGAGAATAATGAACAACAAACTACCTTTTCAGTGGCAGTTGTTTTCTGATCTGTTGGCCTTACCATAGCTGGACAATAAAATTCAAATTTAAAAACTCCTCTCTATGTGGTTTGGTCTTTGTACAGCATAATGAGTGTCCACAGGAAGGAGGTTCTTCCAGACTCAGAAACTAGCACAGTACCACCTCTGCTATAGTCTATTGATCAGGGCAGTAACAAAGCTCACATTCAAGGGAAGGGAACATGACCCCTACCTTTCATGGGAATGATCAAAAAATGTGTCACCACTCTTAGTCTGACAGGCCACCTTCTACCCACAAATTATTTATATCCTTCTCATATACAAAATCTATAGCCTCTTTCCCCCTCCCAAGAACCCAGTCTCATTACAGTTTCAGCATCATTCTAGGACCCTGTCCTCTAATTCAAGTCCAAATCCAAGTGAAGTCACTGGGGTAATGTCCATTGAGTATGGTGGCTTTCAACCTGAAAGCCTATAGACTAAACAACTAAGTTATCTGAGGTTCGCAGACCCAGCATACAACTGAGAAGCCAAGATACAATAATCCCAACAGACATTCCCATTGAACGGGATGTGGGAATGGGAAACCGAGTCATAGTAGTAACTGTTCCATACCAATTCTGAAATTTAGCTGAGTACTTGTATTAACTGACTAGGGTCTAGTCCTATTCCCTGGAATGATTCTTGGAATTATCTGGATCTAGGCTCCTGGTTCTACTGACTGAGTCATCCATTTTGGTAAAGAACAACGTGTATTTGCAGCTGAAGAGATTTCTGGGCTTTCTATGTCTTTGGAAGATTCAGGAACCAAAGATCTCTTTTCACTTTCTACTCTTTCATTGCTTTTTACAAATCATTATGGGATTCGTCCTATGATATGTAAGTCATTGCACCCAGATCTCATCAGACAGGCCTTTCTCTATTTGTACCCAGTGTGAAGCTTTTGTGGGACAGGGCCCCTGAGGCTCCTGGGAGTCTTAGAAAGAAACTATAAGTCAACCTGTTTAGATCCTTAGAAAGTTTTTTGCTTAAACACTCAATTAGATGCTTCTAACTACAGAAACAGAAAGTGCTACAGGGCATCCTGGTTTGATCTTTGTCCTAAAGTCATTATTTATTTTGTGTATTTTTTTCCCAGGGAAGGGCTTATAATATGAAACCATTTTATTTTCAAATTCAGAAAGTTAACTAGCTCCTTTATATTATCCTATAAATTATTAAAAACCTAATAGGCTCATTGTTAGTTTATCTTTTTCTTTTTGTATTTTTTATAATATATGAACTTCCTAGAACTGCCATAACAAAATGCCACCAACTAGGTAACTTACCACAATAGAAATTTATTCTCTAATATTTCTGGAGGCCATAAACTCAAAATCAAATGTTGGTAGGACCATGCTGTTTCTGAAGATCCTAGGGAATAATCTGTCCCATTCCTTTCCCTTTGCTACTGGTGTTGCCAACAATACCTGATGTTCCTTGGACTGTAGATCCATCACTCCAAGCTTTGCTTCCATTGTAACACGGCAATTCCCTGTGTGTGTCTGTGGCTTATGTCTCTTTTCCTTATAAGGTCACCAATCACTAATATTTTCAAAGCTTTATTAATAATATCACCAGGCTCTTCCAACTTCTATCACTCAATCCCGAAGTCAATGCCACATTTGCTGTTTTTGAATAGTCACACACACACACACACCATTTATATAGTGAAATAAATTTTCAGAAATCATGATAGTACAGATCATTGTTTTAGTACCATGGCACATACCTTCTAAGAATTGGGCTATTCCCTTTTATTACCATAACTATGCTTACTTGACTCAAGAAATTGTTTTAAAATATTTTATTTATTTAATAAAGAGAAACACAACCAGAGAGGGAACACAAGCAGGGGGAGTAAGAGAGAGAGAAGCAGGCTTCCTGCCAAGCAGGGAGCCCAATGTGGGGCTTGATCCCGGGTCTCTGGGAGACCCTGAGCCGAAGGCAGTTGCTTAACCAACTCAGCCACCCAGGCGCCCCTATTCAAGAAATTTAACTTTGATGCAATTGGTTTACTTCATACTTAATAATCAATTTTTCAAAAAAATCTAGAATCCAATTAAAGATTTCACATTTCAGTGATTTGTAATGTCATTTTAGTTCACTTTAATCAATAATAATTTTCCAACTCTTTTTTGTTTTTTGTGATATAAGCATTTTGGAAAAGTTTGGGTCAGTTTTTTTGCAGAGTGTCTCACACATAAAAAAAAAAACTAGGCTGAATCCTACAGCTACTGATATTTGGTCACTTTTAACCTACAAAAACGAAATTGTGTATCACTCAACATAATAAATAGGAGATATTGTCTTTAGACACATAATATCAGTTTCATTATTGGTTTTATTAAATTTAATAATTGGTTAAGGTGACTATAAAAGTTTTCCATGGAAAATCTGTCATTTTACTTTGCGATTAATAAATCTCTGAAGTGATACTTGAAATTTTCTGACTATGTAATTCAAAAATCTTTCATTCAGTCATTTAGGAATCCATTGAGAATCTTTTCTTGTTTTAATTATTATAATGGTTCGTGGAAATGGGTGATTTTGAAAGCCCTTTAATATTTAATAGTTGACTTTTCTCTCTTCCCTCCAAATCTATCTGTTCATATTATAAATTCATCTGATACTAATTTTTTTATTATGGCAACTAAAAGCATCCAAAATTATAAAAACTTATTTGCTTTCTAAATGATAATTTGAGGAAATTAAATGACCTAGTGTACTGGACAGACCTGAGCATGTCCCTCTGATTTTGGCCCCTGGGGTTCACACCCTGTATAATTCCATCCCCTTGAGTGCAAGTGGGACCTGTAATTTGCTACTAATCAGTAGTATATGGTAAATGCAAAGGAATTTGACAGATACACTTAAGGTTCTAAATCAGTTAGTTTTGAATTAAACAAAAAGGAGGTTATTCTAGAGGAAGGAGGCTATTTTAGAGGAGAAAGAATTACTTAGCTGAGAGCCCTGAGAAGAGGGCCTCACCAAATTGAGAGACTCTCCTTCCATGCTGGATGAAGTAACTGGCCTCATATCATAGAAAAGTACATACCACTACCAACACCACCCCCCAAAATGAAAAGCACATGGTGAAGTGCACATGCCCTATAGGATGGAAAGGCAGTCTTCACTGACAGAGAGTGAAAAAGTTTTCAGTTACAAGGAAATGAATTCTGCCCAAATCCTGGATGAATTGAGCAGAATATTCTTCTTTTGTCATTCATCTGATAAAAATGCAGACCAACTCTCCATAAGACACTGAGCAGAGGACCTAGTTCATTGTACTTTGATCCTTGACTTGTGGAAACCATGGGTAATAAATGCATGTGTTTTACACTCCCAATCTTGTGGTAATCACAACACAGCAACTGAAAACTAACATATTAATAACACACAATTAAAAAGTAAGTAAAAGAAATTAGGAAAGATAAACCTTGTTTCACAGACACACTGCAGCAACAACTACATCCATAAGCTGACTGAAAATGACCTGAAGACTAGCAGAACAGATTTGTCCATAGTTAGTTGTAGAAAGATGGCCACATCAAAAAGGGTAGGAAGGTTGGAGATGTGGTCAGAAACCAAACCCCACACATGACTAACCACAAACAGAAGGAAGATCACAAACAGGAGCAAGGGGGACAAGACAACAACACATCACGCACCCCAAGCGCTGGGAACCCACACCTGGGAAGACAAAGCACCCATGTCTGGCTTTGAAAACCAACAAAGCTGATTTCTGGGACAGCAAGAGGGTGATAGGAAACTAAGTCTCTGCCCTTAAAAAGCTAACAAGCTAAATATCAGTCTGAGACATAACACAGAAGCAGCAATTTGAAAAGCACCAAGAGTAAGCATGAAGGAGATTTATTGACTAATCTGTAGCCTGGCCTCTTAGCTGGCATAGGGAGAAAGTCCTGCGCTTTGCAGTGACTGCAGTTGTACCTAAGAGGCTAACTTCAGAAAGCGAGGTTGAATGTTGGTCTCATTACATTGAACTTGTGATGGCCGGACTTTTCAACAGTGCAGGAAGCAAAGCTTGCCTAGTGCACTCAACAGCAGACAAAGCAAGTCACTGCAACCAGATGGGCTGAAGGCAAATGTGGCTCAGCAGAAACAGGAGGGTGCAAGCTGCCCACATGCAGAATTGCCCATGGAACATCTGGTTCTGGTGACCAGGGTGGGGTTGCAGTACTGGGAACCAAATGACATTATCTATATAAGGTCACTACTTTCAAGATCAGGAGACACAGCTGACCTACCTAATATATAGGAAGAAACACAGAAAATTGGACAAAATGAAGAGACAAAAGAATATGTCTCAAATGAAAGAACAGGACAAAAATCACAGAAAAAGAGCTAAATGAAGTGGAGATATGAGATATGTCTGATAAAGAATTCAAAGTAATGGTCATGAAGATATTCACTGGACTTGAGAAAAGAGTGAATGACCTTCAACAAAGAGATAGAAAATTAAAAACAAAATAAAACAGAAATGAAGAATACAAAAATTGAAATGAAAAAGAAGAGGCAGAAGAACAATCAGCCATCTGTAAGAAACGGTAATGGAAAGTAATCAAGATGAACAATGAAAAGACAAAGAAGAATAAAAAATGAGACTAGGTTAAAGGAATCTGTAACATCATCATGTGTAGTAATATTTACATTATTGCAATTCCTGAAGGAGAAGAGAGAAAGAGGTTGGCAGAAAACTTATGTGAACGAACGCTAGCTGAAATCTTCCCTACTTGGGGGAAGGAAACATATATCCAGGTCCAGGAAGCACAGACTGCTTCTAAGATGAACCCAAGGAGGTCTCCAACAAGACACATAGTAATTAAAATGGTAAAAGTAGTAATAAAGACAGAAAATAAAAAGCAATAAGAGACAAGTTATATACATGGGAAACTCCATAAGGCTATCAATGGACTTTCCAGCAAAAACTTCTCAGGTCAGAAGGGAGTGGCATGATATAATTGACCTCAAATATGTAAAAGTAAAAAACCTGTAACCAAGAATATGCTCCCTCGCAAGGTTATCATTTAGAATTGAAGGAGAGGTAAAGAGTTTTCCAGGCAAACAAAAAAAATTAAAGAATTCACTAGTACTAAAAGAGCCTCACACACACAAAAAATGTTAATTGAAACTCTCTAAGTGGAAAAGAAAGGCCATAAATGAGGAAAATTATGAAAGGAAAAAAAATCACAGGTAAAAGCAAACATATAGTAATGGTAGTAGATTAATTACTTAAACAGCCAATATGAAGATTAAAGCACAAAAGTGGTAAAATCAATTATATCTACAAAAAAATTAGCCAGGATATACACAAAATAAAAAAACATGACATCATATACATAAAATGTGAAGGGGAAAATAATGCTTTTAGAATGCATTCAAACTCAAGTGATCATCAATTTAATATAGACTTTTATATACACAGGATTTTATATGTGAACCTAAGAGTGGGGGATATCTGGGTGGCTCAGTCAGTTAAGTGTATGCCCTTGGCTCAGGTCATGATCTCAGAGTCCTCAGACTGAGCCCTGTGTAGGGCTCCCTGCTTAGTGGTGATTCTACTCTTCCCTCTCCTTCTGCCCTGCCCCCTGCTCAGGCTCTCTCCCTCTCTCGCTAATAAATAAATAAATAAAATCTTTAAAAAAAAAGATGTCTATATATGCGCTTAATGGTAACTACAAATCAAAACCTATAAGAGGCACACAAAAAATAAAAAGAAAGAAATTCAAGCATAATATGAAAGAAAGCCATCACAGCACTAAGGAAAAGAACAAGAATAAAAGAACAAAGAAGAACTTCAAAAACAGCAGAAAGTAATTAACAAAATAGAATAAACATAGACCTATCAATGATTACTTTGAGTGTAAATGGACTAAATCCTCCAATCAAAAGAACAGGGTGACCAAATGGATAAAAAAAGAAAAAAAAGACCCATCTATATGGTGCCTATAGAAGACTCAATTTCAGACCTAAACACACATACAACCTGAAAGTGAGTGGATACAAAAAGATATTCCATGCAAGTGGAGTACAAAAGAAAGAACATAATAAAAGCAGCGGTAGCAATACTTGTATTAGAAAAAACAAACCTTAAAATGAAGACTGTAGCAAGAGACAAAAGAGGGCATTAGATAATGATAAAAAGAGCAATCCAACAAGATGATGTTACATTTGTAAATACATGTGCAGCCAACTCAGGAGTATATAAAGCAAATACCAGACATAAAGGGGGGAATTGACAGTAATACAATAATAGTAGGAGGCTACAAGATTCTACTTACATCAATGGCTAGATCATCCAGACAAAAAAAAATCTGCAAGGAAATGATGGCCTTGAATAACACATTAAACCAGACGGAACTAACAGATATAAACAGAACATTCCATCAAGAAACAGAATGCACATTCTTTCAAGTGCACATGGAGAATTCTCCAGGATAGGCAAAATATTTGGCCACAGAACAAGTTTCAGTAAGTTCAAGAAGACTGAAATTATATTGTACATCTTTCTGATCACAACAGTATGAAACCAGAAAACATTATAAGAAAAATCTGGGAAAAAAACCACAAACACATGGAGGCTAAACAACATTCTACTAAACAATCAATGGGGTAAAAAAGAAATCAAAGAGGAAGTAAAAAAAATATGTGGAGACAAATAAAAATAAAAACACAATGGCCCAGAATTATTAGGATGCAGCCGAAGCAGTTCCAAGCAGTTTCAATAGTTTATAGCAAACACAAGCCTACCTCAATAAGCAAGAAAATCTCAAACAATCTAACTTTATTCCTAAAGAAACTAGAAGAAGAAACAAAGCCAAAAGTTAGCAGAAGGGAGAAAATATTAAAGATGAGGGTGGAAAGAGGTAAAATAGAGACTAAAACACAAAACAAAAACATACAAAAAACAATAGAAACAATAAATGTAACCAAGAGCTGCTGTTTTGAAAAGAGAAACCAAACTCAGATCCTTGGGCAGACACATTGAAATGAAGACAGGGCTCAAAAAATGAAATCAGAAATGAAGGAGAGATAAAAATGGATACCACAGAAGTATTAAAAATAAGACAATACTATAAACAATTATATGCCAACAAATCGGACAACTTAAAAGGAATGGATAGAGTCCTAGAAAGAGTCTTCCGATGTTGAATCAGGAAGAAATACAAAATCTGAACAGATTTATTACTAGTAACAAAACGGAATCAGTAATCAAACAAATCTCCTCCCTCCAAAAAATCTAGGACTAAATGATTTGACAGGTGAATTTTACCAAACATTTAAAGAAAAGAGAATTCTTCTCTTTTCTATTCTTCTCAAGCTATTCCAAAAAAGAGAAGAGGAGGGAAACCTCTAAATAGGTCGTATTAGGCCAGGGTTCCCTTATATGAAAACTAAACAAAGACACTACAAAAAAAGAGAACTACAGGCCAATATCTTTGATGCACATAGATGCAAACTTCCTCCACAAAATGTTAGCAAATGAGATTTTTTAAACAATATATTAGGATGATTATACACCATGATCAAGTAGAACATATTACAGTGTTGCAGGTATGATTCACTATTTGCAAATCAACTAATATGATATAAGATATTACCAAAAAGAATAAAAACCATATGATTATCTCAATAGATGCAAAAAAAGCATTTGAGAAAACACGATATCCATTCATGGTAAAAACTCTCAATAAAGAGGGTTTACAGGGAACACACTTCAACATAATAAAGGTAATATATGAAAACTCCAGACCTAACATCATACTCAAAGGTAGAAAGATGAAAGCTTTTCCTCTAAGATCAGGAAATAAACAAGAATGTTCACTCTTGCCACTTTTATTCAACAAAGTACCGGAAGTCTTAAATACAGAAATCAGTCAAAAAAGAAAGAAAAGCCATCCAGACTGGTAAGTAGGAAAAACAACTGTCACTCTTCACAGATGACATAATACTATGGTTAAAAAAAAATAAAAAAAATTTAAAAAACCCTCTAAAACCTCCATAAAAAAGTGATTAGAACTAATAAATTCAGTGAAGTTGCAGGATACAAAATCCATATGCAGAAATCTGCTGCATTTTTATACACTAGTAAGGAAGGAGCAAAAAGAGAAATTAAGAAACAATCCCATTTACAATTGTACCAAAAAGAGTAAAATATCTAGAACTAAATTTAACCAGGGAAGTGAAAGGCCTGTACTCTAAAAACATTAAGACACTGATGAAAGGAACTGAAGATGACACAGATAAATAGAAAGATATTCCATGCTCATGGATTTGAAGAATTAATATTGTAAAAATATCCGTGGAACCCAAAGCAATCTACAGATTCAATGCAATCCCTATCCAAATACCAAGAGTATTTTTTAAAAGAACTAAAGCAAACAATCCTGAGATTTTTATGGAAGCATTAAAGACCTTGAATAGCCAAAGAAATCCTGACAAAGAGCAAATATTGAGGTATTGCAATCCCAGATTTCAAAATATACTACAAAGCTGTAATCATCAAAATGTATTGTACTGGCACGAAAATAGACATGTAGATTGGTAGAACAGGATAGGGAGCTCAGAAGTAAACCTGTATTATATGGCCAACTAATCTATGAAAAAGGAGGCAAGAATATACACTAGAGAAGAGACAGTCTCTTCAATAAATGGTGCTGGGAAAACTGGACAGCTACATGAAAAAATGGATCACTTTCTTACATCATAAATAAAAATAAACTCATAATGGACTAAAGACCTAAATGTGAGAATTGAAACTGTAAAACTGCTAGAAGGTAACACAGACAATAATCTCTGAGACTCAGCAACATATTTAAGCATCTGTCTCCTTAGACAAGGGAAACAAAAGCAAAAATAAACTATTGGCACTATACCAATATAAAAAGCCATTGAGTCAACAAAATGAAAAGAAGACCTACTGGGGAGGAGAAGATATTTGCAAATGATATATCTAATAGGGGTTAATATTCAAAATACATAGAGAATTAATACCGACTCAAACCACACACAAAAATATCTGACTAAAAGTGGGCAGAGGACCTGAATTAGTATTTTTCCAAGTAAGACATACAGATTGTCAACACACATGAAATAGACACATGCTCAGCATCACTAATCATCAGAGAAATTCAAATCAAACCCACAATGAGATATCACCTTACAGCTGTGAAAATGGCTAAAAAAAGACAAGAATAACAAGTATTGGTAAGATAGGGAGAAAAGAGATGCTTAATGCACTGTTGTGCATAATTCACAATATGAATTGGTACAGTCACTGTGAAAAAAAGTATAGAGTTACCCCAAAATTTTAAAATTAGAAATACCATAAGATACAGTAACTCCACTATTGGGTATTTACCCCAAAACCTCACAAAAATGGTAATTCAAAAATATATATATACCCATATATTTCATTTTTTACAATAGCCAAGATATGGAAGCAACCCAGGGGTCCACCGATAGTGCATGAGGATGTGGCGTGCACGCGCACACATGCATGCACACACGCACGCACACACACACACACACTGACATATTACTCAGCCTATAAAAAAATAATGAAATCTTGCCATTTGTGACAATATGAATGGACCTAGAAGGAATTATACTAAGTGAAATAAATCAGCCAGAGAAAGACAAATACAAATACCTTATGATTGCATTTACATGTGGAATCTAAAAAAAAGCCCCAAGAAATAACTAATAAATAAACCCAGTCTTTTTTAAAAAATTTAAAATCAATTAATTAACATATAATGTATTATTTGTTTCAGGGGTACAGGTCTGTGATTCATCAGTCTTACACAATTCACAACACTCACCATAGCACATACCCTCCCCCAATGTTCATCACTGAGCCATCCTATCCCTTCCACCCCTCTCCCCTCGAGCAACTCTCAGTTTGTTTCCTAAGATTAAGAGTCTCTTATGGTTTATCTCCCTCTCCAGTTTTGGTTGTTTCATTTTTTTCCTCTCTTCCCCTATGATCCTGTCTTGTTTCTTAAATTCCACATATCAGTGAGATCATATGATAATTGTCTTTCTCTGACTTATTTCGCTCGGCATAATACCCTCTAGTTCCTTCCATGCCATTGCAAATGGCAAGATTTTAATTTTTTTGATGGCTGTGTAATATTCTATTGTGTGTATCACATCTTCTTTATCCATTCATCAAACAGACTCTTAAATAAAAAGAACTGATGGTTGCCAGAGAGGAGGTAGGTCAGTGGGTTAATTGGTGAAATAGGTAAATGAATTAAGAGGTACAAACTGGAAGTTATAGAATAAATAGGTCATGAGATGAAAAGAAAAGCATGGGAAATACAGTCAGAAATACTGTAATAACTGTATGGTGACAGATGGTGACCAGACTTTCTGTGTTTAATGTTAAGTAGTGTACACAGTGTGCAATCATTGTGTGGTACACTTGAAATACAAACTGTAGGTCCCTGTACTATAGTATTAAAAAATAAGTAAAAATATAAAAGCAAAAATGAAATGAGTAATGCATCTTTATAGCTAATATAGTCTTATTTACAAGGTGTATATACTCGTGATAAAAAAGATTGGGAAAAAAAGCAACAAACCATTAAGACTATCTCAGGAGGCTGGAATTACAGGTATTACTATGATAAAAATCATAGTCCTTTTAATTCTTCCATGCATTGTACACATTTGGTAGAACAAAACATTTCAAAAGAAATCACTAAAAAATTCAGATGTAGATACTTGATAGAAACACAAAAAGTGGTGACTTTCATTGAGAGGGTGACAAGATTGGTGTCCTAGACTTCATTCTATCCCTAAAGGGCTACTGAATGCACTTTAGCATTTTATCTTGAGTAGAAACTGTTAATTCCTAATCTCCTTTAACCTCTTATATTTGGTGGTTTTATTGTCCCTTTACCAGGCAAAAATTTCTTTGCCATCTTCTTTGGACTTTAAGGACTCTTGCAATATCTGCAGGTCTTGATTCTTTTGAATTAAAAGTTAAATTATATAAAAGGTCACTAGGATCTTCTATCTCCTAACATTAATAAATAATATGAATGCTTTACACTACTACCACTACTATCACAATTATTACTACTATGACTATTACCAACTTACTATTTCTACTACTACTACTACTACAAATACTTCTCCCACTTCAAAGAAACTTCAACCTTAAGTGTTACATCAATATCATCCCCATTTTCAGTATATCATCTAAGAAGAACTAAATACTTTAAGAAACCAACCTCTGAATAGGACTCAAATTAATATATGCTGACTGGAAAGTTACAGCACCATGTAAGATGATTTGGGAAAGCTTTACCATAAATTATGTAACATTGAGAAAAGGAAGAATTTTCCAGCACTCAGAAAAACGTCCTATTTGTAGCTTCCTTGAAAGATAATTAAATGAACACTAAATACATGCAATTCAGCCAGACTAGAAATAAACATGTATTTTTTCCCCTGAATTTTGCTCCATATTCATCAGTACCATTAAATTAAATGTACAGATTTGCATTAATTGTTAAAAGGACTAAATTACTACATGGATAGGATTGCTCATATAACTCCATTCCACATTTACTATATTTTTGTTCATTCACCTCTTATGTGGCATTTTTGTTGTTATGGCTGTGATAAAAATCATGTTCTGAAATACTGTTACATAATCAAATCTTAGCAGAAATAGGATAACAGTAACAAAAAGATGAAGAAATTAAGTAGATGGTTAGTCGATTTCCAAATTTCATTAGATTACAAAATCTGTTGGCTCTATATTTTTATAGAAACGGAGCTCTAAACTGGTTGCTTTTATGGAAGGAGACAGCCTATATGAAAATTTCTAAAGAGAAAGAACGTGCCATAGGAGATCTTGAAATATTTGGATCTTTTGCATACCTTTTCAGTATATGATACAATGATTTTGTAAACTAAAATTATGAAGAAAGAAGAGTACTTACATTAGTATACGATAAGGGCCATGCTCTCTCTCAGTGCTCTGAATGAACATGATTTGGCCCCAGTGGCTAATTCTTCTAACTTTAAGAACCTAAGTGATTACCTATTATTTATTACAGTACTTAATTAAAATTGCTAACTAAGGGGAACCTGGGTGTCTCAGTTGGCTAAGCACCTGACTCTGGATCTCAGGTCAGGTCTTGATCTCAGGGTCATGAGTTCAAGCTCCATGGTGAGCGTGGGGCCTACTTTAAAAAAATAAAAATAAAAATAAATTTTAATAAGGATGCTAAATAAAATGCCACCTATTATCTTCAATTTGCTTTAAAATATCGATTTGGCATGTGAAAATGCCAACTTTCCCTGTACTAATTATGAAATGAGACTATTAATCTATATGCTGATTTATATACTACAGATTGCTCCTGTAAGGGAGATCAGCAAAGGTCATATCTAGTGTCATTTGTAGTCTTTTTTTTTTTCACTTTATTTTCTTGCAATAAATGCTGAAAATAACACTGAATTATAGATGTACATTCTATTTAACAAGCATGATATGTAGAATTTTACAAAACATGAGCACTTTTTAAAAATTTTAAGTTATATCCCATTTTTAAAAAAGATTTTTATTTATTTATTTGACAGAGAAACAGTGATAGAGGGACACAAGCAGGGGGAGAGCGAGAAGGAAAAACAGGCTTCTCACCGAGCAAAGACCCCGATATGGGATTCGATTCCAGGACCCTGGGATCATGACTTGAGCTGAAGGCCAATGCTTAACTGACTGAGCCACCCAAGTAGCCCTAAGTTATGTCCTATATTAATAAAATTTTCTCAGAGAAAACTAAATGTGTCCAAAGAAAGTAATAGTTAAGATATCTCAAAGATTATTTATGCTTTATTTCTCTACATCTTATTGAGTTCCCACACACACAAAAGAATATCCTACTGAAACTCACCATAAAATTAGTAGAGATTCAACTAACTCTTATTTTTTATTTCAAATCAAAAATAGCCATAATGAACTGCTACCTTTTTGACATGGGTATGCTATTTTTCATTTAGTTTCTTCTTAAAATTACTTTTCATATCAGAATTATTATGGAGGAAGCATATAGGGAGAAATAAAATAAATATATACATATATTTCTACATATTGTGACCCAAAGTTTTATGAGCATTCCAGGCACACTGAATTTATTGCTAATGGCTTCCACACAGGAAAAGCCTTTTAGGTTATGATATCAAAGTCTGCTTCCTTTTATGACAGGGCCTGAGGTTTATTATTAAACGGCAGAAAGGACAAAAGCGTCATCTGGGAATATATGACACACAGAAAGTAGATAATTAAAATGAAATTTGTAACATCTATATAGAAATGTATTACTGCACAATGTCTAATCATTAGTGTGCCAGGTCTTAAACTAAGTGGGAATAATACCGAAGTCTATTCATCATTCAATTTTCACAGCAGTGCATCAGCGCGAATTTATTTAGCACAGTCACTTGCATTATTTTGACACATTAGGAAAAAAATTGTTCCGTCTAATTGGCCTTCAAACTCTCACATCCACCAGGACGTTGTGTTAATCTATTATTATTTCACAGGATCTGTGTTATGTGGCACATCGTGAAGGCTGCCTGGCTTCAGATCTGCTAACAAACTTTCATTGTGCCATCCCCGTATCCCCTTTAATCACTCTCCTCTGCTTCTGTTGCTGTGATTATAAAAGCAGACATTTTCAAAGAAAGTGAAGACAGACGTGAAATCTCCAGTAGCATTCGCAGTTAGGCCCATGTGGAACCTCACTGTCTGTAGAGCTGAGGGTTCTGAAGGCTGAAAGGAGAGGCAGACGAGCCCTGTGGCAGGAGGGCCCGGAAGACCTTTTTTCCCCTCATTTCGTTATCTTCAAGCAGCTTTATTGGAATCCATCACTGAAAATTGTTCACTACCCCGATTCCATCAGATGTCAAGATAAAGTGATTTCACAGAAAAAAATCATCTGAGAATCAAGGTGCTTTTATGACTACATCACAGCCTTCACTTGTTTATAAACAAATGCTTTGACTGAGATTTGTTAGAAGATAGATCTGCCTGAAAAATACTTTCTGGGTTTCCAGGCCTATTTCGCATTTTCTCTTTCCTTTGCTAACTTCTTCTGGTCCCTCACTGCTTCCATAATCTCACTTATTATCTTGCCTTATATTAGATTCACAAAATGAGAAGCATTCATTTAGGAACCGTGAATTCTTCCCCCTGGGTAAGAACTAAGCACATCTTCTCACACGCACCCTACCCTCTCTATTGCACAAAGGCTCCCCGCTTTTATCAAAGGTGAACTTGAACTTCTGTGCTTTGGTTCTGGGTCCCATTTCCTCTCACCTGGGCAACCTTGTGCCTAGAATGACTCTCTTCCTAACATCATCAATTTCTTCCTGTCCGCTGGATTACTCCCATCAGTGTGTAAACATGCTTTAGAGCCACTTAAAACAAACCAAATGTGTCGTCACACATCTCCAACTGTCTCACCATTACTCCCCTTCACAGCATTTTGAAAGAGATGCCTAGAATCATGCTCCACCTTATTTATCAGCATTTATTATCCAACTCTTGCCATTCTCACTTCTTCTAACTCTGCTATTATTTTTGCTCACGTTTCAAAATGAATCTCAGACATCTTATCTTTTTGCTCATAAACACATCAACATATATCTCCCAGAGAAAGTCATCTAAAAGTAAGTACAATATTAATGCAATAATTAATAAAATAACCATAATCCTGAATGATTTAATATCCAGTTAATGGTGTGAACCTGAAAATATTTAAGTGTTTGCAGTTATATTCCAAAATAGAAATGCTCAGATCCAGTTGTGGGAACTCATTTTTAAAATGTCCAGTTGACGCTCAATTTTTCTTAATTGTATCACAAGCTCAGTGTCCCACTTATCCTTTTAAAATGTCACTTATTTTTTGAAGCAGTGGATCAAATATATCATGAGCTTCAGCTGATTACACTGCCTTGATGTCATCTGACATGTCCCTTTATCCTCAGTATTTCCTGCAAACTGGCAGTTAGATCTAGAGGTTTAATTTCATTAAGGTTTGATCTGGGAGAGTTTTGTTGATATTGGCTGTGCCTTTTACACGGCCAAGGATTTTCACCTAAGGAAATGAAGTCACCCTTCTTCCTTAATTCTCCCCTTTTATAAAGTTAATTTTTTGGATCGTCTAACAGTGCCAACTTACCCGATTTCCTAATTCACGTTCAAGAGATAGCTTCTCTGCTACTTTAAAAGGAAAACTGTTGGGAGGAAAATCTCCCAACATCCTACTACTGAATTTGTGTATGTATCCACATAAACAGTTGAATTTGTTTTTGTTAAAAGTGGAAGTGAAGTTTTTCCTAAGACTCATCCAGCCCTTAGAGAAAATGCTCCATTGACTTCTCTCTTCTAGTTCAACCTATTTTTTTCCACTTTTATTCTATTAGTTTTTGAACATGCTCCCATTTAAAAAAATAATCAAAGAACCCTCTCTTAGTCTCTCAGCCTTCTCCAGCTAATTTGTTCATCCTGATTCATAACAAAACCCTTTGAAGGAATTTTTTACACTCATCACGAATTCTCTCTTACCTCCCACTCATTTCTCAACCCATTGCAATCTGGCTTCTTTTTCCCAACAGTTCCACTGAAATTGTGGTTGCCAAGGAAATTAGCAATTTCTACATCACTAAATCAAATGAGCATCTCTCACTCTTACCTTGCTTTAGTGTCTAGAACTATTTGTCAGTCTGGATGACAACTCCTTTCTTTAAAAACTTCCTGTGCTTTGTTAAAATCTAACATGATTTTGGCATGCCTCAAAAACGAGCCAACTAACTAAACAAAACTGACTACTTGGCTACTTAGGAGTCACTCCCCCAAAGAATAATTTTTAACCAACTGCCACTTTTGTTAGAGGAGGATCTCTAAACTGACACCTTTGGAATATAGTACGATGATAGTTCCAAGATTTGTTCTGCCTCAATTTTTTCATAATTTCAATATTTGCTATAAAGACCCATCATTAATTCCTAATGCCCATTTCCTTCATTACAGAGTTTTAATCAGACAGTTAACTGCTTAGAAGAAAAGTCAGTCTTAAAAGTGCACTCTTTTTACTTTATTTTACTACGGGCAAACAAGATTTTCTTTCTTTCAAAATCAGCTAATTAAAATGGGTGACTGGCGTCTGGAAACAGAATTCCTGATCACTGTATCTAAGAAATGTTTATGTAGTTGATAAAGCAGTGTTTTTTTTTAATTTTAGAGCCCCCAAGGATTTAATTAAAAGTAGATTCAAACAATGAATAGAAGGATGAGATGGTCTTGTTGGAAAAGCCACTTTTATAATAATCAGTTACATTCTCACAATTCTCTAATATATATCAGAAAAGCCTCAGATTAGATGCTCTAATACATACATACACATGAGTCTCCTGGATCATTTGTGAATAAAACATTTTCTAGCTGAATAATTCATTAAAATAATCTTACTGAATATATTTTTATAAACATTTTCATGGATTTTTGCAAATATTTTTAACAGATTTTTTTATAAAGATACTCTACAGAAATACTAATACTATTAAGAAGAGACTAACGCAATCACAACTGGGTATGTGACTCTGTTCTTTGTTAAATCTGTTCGAGGACCACGTTGGTCTTAGTTACACTGCACTGCAGAGAAGTTTATTTTCATTATTAAAGGAAATAGTGTCTAGATTCTTTGTCATATAGTATCTGACATCATATGTGATAATGCACTGATACTGGAAAAAATCTAATTACTTAGTTCATATTATCTGGTAGTTATCACATAAAACTTGATTAAATGTCAAGGTAAGCATGGTAACATCAATTTTGTCTTATTTGTGCATAAATTATTTGATTGTGATCTGACTGTGCTTTCTACTGATTTTTATGAAATTATTTCAAAGTTAAGATAAATATTTTAGAGTACTTATTCCATAATCAGGCAAAACATTATCATTGCATAGTGAGTTACATAGCTGAATATGTTACTCACCTCTACTCACTGAAACAAATACAGATTTAAGAATATCAGTATGTAAAACTAAGAAAGATGTAGTGATAATGTATGGCATATATATGGCCAGTAAACTCAGACCAACGATTCCAGAAGACTAAGGATCCTGAGGAATCTAAAATGTGAAACTATGCTCTGTAAAATGTAAAATATAAGACTGGTTGTACTGATGTAGAGATCTGATTATTTTTTTCTAAAGATTTTATGTATTTATTTGATAGAGAGAAACACAGCTAGAGAGGGAACATGAGCAGGGAGAGAGAGAGAGGGAGAAGCAGAGTCCCTGCTGAGCAGGGAGCCCAATGCAGGTCTTGACACCGGGACTCTGGAATCATGACCTGAGCTGAAGGCAGATGCTTAATGACTGAGCCACTCAGGCTCCCCTCTTTTCTCTCTCTCTCTCTCTTTTTAAATTTTATTTATTTATTTGACAGAGAAAGAGACAGAGAGCACACAAGCAGGGAGAGCAGCAGGCAGAGGGAGAAACAAGCTCCCCACTGAGCAAGGAGCTTGTCGGAGGCTTGATCCCAGGACCCTGGCATCATGACCTGAGCTGAAGGCAGATGCTTAACTGACTGAGCTACCCAGGCACCCTTCTAATTTGATTCTTTATCATAGTATAAGTAATCTAATTTTTACAAGACTGTCAAGGTGTGAAATGAAAGCACTTTACCTCCCATAAATGTATATACATTCTATCAATTTATTATTTATCTATGTACATGAATATGTCAGAAACAGGATTGTGTGTGAGGAGATAAAATTTTGTACTCCAATACAAAATATTAGAATTATTTCTTTGAATTAATTAAGGTAAGAAAAAAATCTTCATTTATTTAAAGAATGCATTGACATTCAGGACAGGCTCCAAATTACAGAAAAATTTATAAAGATATTTTTAAATTAGCAGAATAATAAATTAAATTAATAATAAATTAATTTAATTTAAATTAATAATAAATTAATTTAATTTAAAATTAATCTAAAATTAGCAGAGTAATAAATTAAATTAATCTAATAAATTAAAAACACAGATCTACTAATAATATATTTTTAGGCTACTGGAGTTATATTGTCAATAGTATACCAAGGTTGTCATGCAATAGCATATGACTGTAGAGTACCTTGGTTTACTCTTTGGTTCCTAACTGTCACCAATTGGTAGTGGGCAGCTTCATGGTTTACCAGAAGGACAATTATACCCTCTTCATTTATTTCAGATTTTCCATGAAAAACAATGAGCAAGGTTATATATTTACTTAACTGTAATTCAAGTAGACTAGTAGTTATTTTTATTCAAAAGCTATTATACTAGTAGGTATTTATGCAGGAGAAATTCAAGGGAAATGAAATGCCCTAGTAGGTGTTTATTGAGGACAAATTTAAATAGGTCTCTGTGTTCAGACAACACTTATACATGAATGTGCACCACACATTTATTTATAAAAGCCCAAACTGAAAAGATTGCAAATATCCATCAAGAGGTGAATGGGCAAACTATGGTACATCCATACATTGAGCCTGGGTGGCTCAGTTGGTTAAGCGACTGCCTTTGGCTCAGGTCATGACCCCGGAGACCCAGGATCGAGCCCCACATCAGGCTCCCTGCTCTGCAGGAAGCCTGCTTCTCCCTCTCTCACTCCCCCTGCTTGTGTTCCCTCTCTGGCTGTGTTTCTCGCTGTCAAATAAATAAAATCTTTAAAAAAAAAAAAAAAAAAGAAAGGCTACTTGGCTATCAGAAAGCACGATCTGCTGCTATCCTATCTAATTACCATTATGCTAATTAAAAAAGTAAGACATAAAAGATTATATAAAATATGATTCCATTGTATGAACGTCTAGACAAGATAAAGCCACCCTATGGGTCAAAAGGCATTACACTGCCACTTGAAGCCAAGTATAGAAGGATTAACTCTGAATATGTTCAAGGAAAATTTTGTAGGTAACAGAAATACTCTATGTACTTTATCTTTCAAGGTAGATATCACAAGGCAGATGAGAGGAAACTCATTTCTGCCTCATGGGCTTTTATTGTCCACTCCCTATAATTTTCTTTAGTGTCCTCTGTTATAATTACCAATTCATTCCTGTATACTTGGCTTCAAATATATCTTTTTGGGAATGAGCAAATTGCTTTGTTTTACTTTTCATGGAACTGTATCATTCAAGTCCATGCTACCCAATGGACACTTCTTTGATGATATGAATGACCTGTATGTGCATAGTCCACATAATAGGTACTAATGATACATAGTCACTGAGCCTCTGAAAGGTGGCTTAGTACAACTGCGGAAGTAAATATTTGTTTTCAATTGATTTAATTTTAATCAATTTAAATTTATTTATTATTTTTTAAAAAAGATTTTATTGATGTATTTGACAGAGAGAGAGAGAACATGTGAGGAGGGACAGTCCGAGGGAGAGGAGACTCCCTGCTGAGCAGGGAGCCCAATATGGCACTCGATCCCAGGAATCAAGATTACGACCTGAGCTGAAGGCAATCACTTAACCAACTGAGCCACCCAGGTGCCCCATCAATTTAAATTTAAGTTGCCGTATATGATTTCTGGCTATTGGACAGCACTGGTTGAAACAATGGCATCTCATATTGAATTGACCTAAATATGAAAAATAAATAAAATATATGGCGGCATAAATAAATTAGACATCTTACATAGTTTTAAAAATTTGTCGTGCAGAATTGAGAAGACTTCTGCCATAAGACCGACTTATCAGTGATTCTGGACTCTTTTTATCATGCAGTCACTTTGTAAAGAGGGGAAATGCATGCCAATTTTTTTTTGAATGTTACTTTATTCTCTCAGGTATAGGAGTGGGGAGGCTTTGGCAGCTTCTCCCCCTGCAATTCAGTGCTCTTGTCCTCTGGACAAGAGATGGTATTTTTCCCTTTTTATAATAAAAGTCTTGAGAGTTACTCTGGTTTGACCATTTAGGTCAGATACCACCTTAATTAATCCCAGGGACCAGTGGAATATGGTGTTTAGGACAGAGGAGTACAGTTTACTCCTTTGAGAAACATTTAGACTGAGAGTAGAGAAGCAAGGTATTTTCCAGAAGAAATCAGAGTATGGGTACTAAAAATGGGAAGCGTATAATAGGTGGTTGAAAAATCATTACTGTTCATCCAGAGATGCTCTAAATAATTTGAACTCTTTGCTTCTTTTGAAAAGAAAGGATTTAGAAACATTTTAGTGAGGGAGAACATGTTATGCCTTGAAGTGTCATTCAGAGTCATCAAAATGAAACTACCATAACGTGTCCCTCAAAGAAATGACTATCCACTGTTTTGATCACTCCATTAATTCTAAAGTAAGGATGATCTATTACTTATTATCTTGTCCGTATTACTGATACTATCAACAGATACTGATACTTTAGTTGGTTTTTCAAAGCCTAAGTCATAGTCATTTTGGTGTTGTTTTGTTTTGTTTTGTTTGTCTTGTTTTTCCAGTGGTTAGTTACATATACTAGAACAGAGCTAACTTGTAATAGAATCATGGCAGCCCAAAAGCCTCAGTTCTGGCATGGACTTGAGAATAAAGGTATTGGACTGATCTATTTTCTAGGAGTAGAAACTGGATTCCACCTAGTCTGGTTACTCAATGTCATTTAATGGGCAAACTGGGAATAAAACTCATTTATGTCCTATATTAATATGCTTTCAGATCTCTCAATAGCCGGCAATTCTCATGCATATTTCTGGTTAAAAAAAGTTTTTTTTGGTTAAATACATTTATTATAGTAATATTCACACATCTTGAGGTACAGGATGGGAATAGATTAAATAAAACAAAAATAACAGGAAGTAGAAGGGAAGAGAGGTCCTCCCATAAGCTTAACAAGGGTCCAAAGTTTGAAATTTTAAAGTGAATTACATTTCACATGAGCAAGAGGGTCACATATTCAAATGACAGAGACTACTAGCGTACTTCTTTTGATGGTCAAAGTAAGTGGAACTCTGGGTCATGTATTGCTCTGATTTTTAAAAACAGCTTTCGTAGTATATCCCATGAAGGCTGTGAAATTGCATGTGTTCCTTTTCATTGATTTTTTTTTTTAAAGTAAGGCACACAGTAACATATGGTAAATGGGGTGGGGAAGGTTCCATTACCATTTTCTTGTTTACTTACCCTGAGGTCTCTTTACAGTACATGTTTTCTTTACAAATACATTTCTCTCAATTGTTTGTGTAAATACACTTTACAACATTGTAAAAAGCACATTCTTCTCAGGCTTCTCTTTGAGGCTTGTTTTCTTTGAGATATTTGTTGCTTTAAAATATCAGAGGAAATACACAAAATCAACTCTATTCCATTGTAAGAAATAAAAGGACGAAAGATATCTTGGTATGATTTGAGAACACAGTGATTTTTCTTTAGCATGGCATAAGGCCATGTTTGGTTGGGTCATGTATAAATTCAGATCCATATCCAGCACTCATTTCTCCATATTCAGTGGCCCAACCATATAGGCATAACTATTAAGTTATTAAAATTATTTATTTATATATATATTTATTTATTTTTAAAGATTTTATTTATTTGACAGAGAGAAACACAGCGAGAGAGGGAACACAAGCAGGGGGAGTGAGAGAGGGTGAAGCAGGCTTCCCGCCTAACAGGGAGCCTGATGTGGGACTTGATCCCGGGCCTCCGGGATCATGACCTGAGCCGAAGGCAGTCGCTTAACCAACTGAGCCACCCAGGCGCCCCAATAAAGTTATTTATTAAGTGGTACTTTGCTAAGCACTGCTAGGTACTGTGTTAAGCACTTTACATACATAACATGAAACCTTACAACTCTGGCAGAGGTGTTATTATATAATCCTCATTTTACTGCAGAAAAAACAGACACTTAGATAAGGTTAATTAAGGCTGCAGGGTCACTGTTGGTAGTAGATGGAAGGATACCAAACTCTACAGGATCCTAAGTCAAGGCTCTTACACTAAGTACCTATAAACTGTCTCATACTTCTTTCTCATAAACCATCATGTTATTTAACATCCTCATGTTTTCATGTATTCAATTTTCATTGCCAGAAATGTCCTTAATTCTGCCCATCAGAGAAATACCTGTACCTCCTTCCACCAGCGTCTCAGATGAAGCTTCAGCCTCTCTTGTCCTCCACTCTATACCATGATACTCATCATAGGACCCAGTAATTCCTTGTTTTCTAATAAGATGTTTCCTCAGGCTGTGAATTCCTTGAAAGTAGGTTGTGTATTATATGTCTTTGACCCTGCAATCTATCATGTTCTAAGTGTCTTCCTACAAAAAAATAAAAAAAATAATAAAATAACAAAACAGGCATACATGATAAACAAAGCACACTGCATTGCTGTATTTCTCTTTGACATTTTACCCTGTCGTGCAAAGAATAGTTGGTACAATCCATAAGTAAATATCTTATGGTTCCCTCATCAAGCACATAATAAAATCTTGAAAAATGTTAAATCAATTCTTTTTTGTTTGCCTTTTCTATTCATTTTCTTTTTTCAGTTTAGGTGCAGACAATGTAATTCAACCCTTACTGAATCTACAGTGTGGCAGAGATTTGAGAGCAGCTTTTCTAAGATATTAAATTGGTTTCTGTTGGAAAGTGTCTACGAAGGGCAGAGAACTCCATGCACTACTGTTTTCTTTCTTCTTTGCCTTCTCTCTAATGCTTTACCCTATAACTCTCCTAAGAGTCTGCCTTCAGCTTGGGTTGGCAGTAAATTACTATTTGATTCTGTTTTGCTTGGTGAAAAGTGGCAGGGGAATGGTGCCCATGGGGCATCGGGTGGGGCCTGAATGATCAGAAGCCTCCCTGATGGTCAGTGCTCCAGACACATAGCAAAAATAAAATTACACGGGGAGGGTTCAAAATAGCAGGATAGGAAGATCCTAGCTCACAGTCTCCCAGACACAATAAAATCTTTAACTACACATCTAACAATTCCCTCAGAAGAGGACCCAGGCATTGAATAAAAAGAGTATCCATAGCGAAGGACAGCACTGAGATGGGTAAAAGAGACAGAGGTACAGACTTGCTTAGTAAAAACCACACCCCAGGCACGGTGTTCCACAGTCAGAAGGGATCTCAAAGGTATTGAAATTTTCTCTCAGTTAGAAAGAAATCTGAGCTTCCCATAAGGCACCCTTAGATGATACACAGGAGAGATAAGACTATAAAACTTCCAGCTTTGAAAACCAACAGGTAATACTTTCAGGAAAGCTACAGAAGGGTAGGGAAAGGAAAACCTGCTCTTGAAGAGTTTGCATGCAGAATTACTCAAGCTGGAAACCAGCACAAAAATACCAGATCAAAAGTGCACACACCACATGTAAGGGGAAAATGCTTACTCATCTTAAGGAGACGCCAGAGAAGGAGGCCCAGCTGCCTCTTCGTGCAGCCCAGGACACTGGCCGCAGCCACCTGTCCTATCTCATTCTGGCATGTTAATCCCAATACCAGTTAGGAATTCTTCCTTAATACTGCTGGGGTGCCTCAGTGGCTCAGTCCGTTAGACGGCCAACTCTTGATTTTGGCTCAGGTCATAGATCTCAGGGTCTTGAGATCAAGCCCTGCCTCAGGTTCACACTGGGCATGGAGCCCACTTCCAGATTCTCTCTCTTCTTTGCCCTCTTCCCTTTCTCCTCCCTGCCCTTTCTCTTAAAAATATACTGCTAGTGCCAGGGGGTGCATTCCAGTGACAGCCCCATACAATCCTGCACCTTGGCTGGATCCCACAGCCAACAGGATGATAACCCTGGCCATCAGCACATCCCCAGGAGTCATGGCTCTGCTAACAGAGGACGACAGATGTAGCCCACATAGGAAATGCCGCTGGAAAACCTTGGTCAGTGGCCAAGGGGTGACTGTGCTTCTGAGTTTCATAGGACAGCTTCCACAAAAGGTTATTCCCTCAAGATTAGGAGAGATTAGGAGACACTGCTGAATTCCCTAATACACACACACACACAAAACCATGAAAGTTAAGCAAAAAGAAGAGACAAAAGAGTATATTCCAAATGAAAGTACAAGATAAAATCTCAGAAAAAGAACTAAATGGAATGGAATACACAATTGACTCAATAAAGAGTTCAAAGTAATGGTTATAAAAGTGCTTACTGAACTCAAGAGAAGAACGATGAACACGGTGAGAACTTCAACAAAGAGATAGAAATGTAGAAAATACCAGTAAGAACTGGATAATACAGTCAAGAGAATCAACAGCAGATTAGATGAAAGCCAACAGCAATCTGAAAGACAGGGTAATAGAAATCACCCAAAATGAAGGGCAAAAACAACTTTTTTTTAAAAAAGATTTTATTTATTTATTTGACAGAGAGAAACACAGCTACAGAGGGAACACAGGCATGGGGAGCGTGAGAGAGAGAAGCAGGATTCCCGCTGAGCAGGGAGCCCGATGTGGGGCTCAATCCTGGGTCTCCGAGATCATGACCTGAGCCGAAGACTCAGGTCACTTAACCGACTGAGCCACCCACGTGCCCCCAAAATCAACTTTTAAAACAATGAGGATAGTTTATAGGATACTGAGACAAGATCAGGTATCCTAACATTCATACAATAGGGGTTCCAAAAACAGAAGAGAGAAGAAAAGGGGTAGAATACTTATCTGAAGAAATAATAGTTGAAAGCTTCCCTAACCTGGAGAAGAAAATGGACATGCTGCTCAGAGAAGCACAAGAGTCACAAACAACATAAACCCAAGGAGATCTACACAAAGAGGCAGTATAATTAAAATAAAAAATTAAAGATAGAGAATATCTTAAAAATAGCTAGAGATAAGTGATTAGCTATATTTAAGGGAATCCCTGTAAGACCAGCTGCTGATTTTTTAGTAGAAACTCTGCTGGCCACAAGGGGTGCCATGAGATATTCATCATGCTAAACAAACAACCCCTCCCCCCAAAAATTTCTAAGGGTACGCTACTTGGCAAGATTATCATTCAGAAGCGAAGGAACGCTAAGGAGTGTTCCAGACAAGCAAAAGCTAAAGCACCTCATCACTACTGAACCAGCTTTATAAGAAATATGAGGGACTTGTTTAAGCAGAAAAGAGAAGGCCATAACTAAAAAATGGAATACGTGAAAGAAAAATCTCACTAGTAAAGGCAAACATTTGGTAAAGATAGATCAACTACCTATAAAGCTAGTCGGAAGGTGAAAAGACAAAATTAATAAAATAAAATGTATCTAGAAAAATTAATTAAAGGATAAATACAATAAAAAGATGTAAGATAGGATGTCAAAAACAGCCAATGTTGGGGAGGGGAGTAAAACCCTAGGGACTTTGCAAGGCATTCACACATAAGCAACAGCCAGCTCAAATAGAGGGCTACAGAAAAGGATGATATGTATGACTCTCACAGTAATTTCAAACCAACAAAAAGCCAAAATAGATGTACAAAATAATACAAAGGTAATCCAAACATAACACTCAAGAAAACCATAAAACCACTAAGGAAAGAGAGTAAGAGAGGAAGAAAGGAACAGAGAAAAACTATAAAAAATGAGAAAACAAGTAACTAAATAGAAAAAAAATTATATAGATTATATCCTATCAATAATTATTTTTAATGTAAATAGAACACATATTCCAAAGGAAACACATAGGGCGGCTGAGTAGATGAAAAAATAAGACCCATTCATAGGCTGACTACAAGAGACTCACTTCAGACCAAAAGACTCATACAGACTGAAAAGGAAGGGATGGAAAAGGTATTCCATGTAGATGGAAAGAGAAAGGTAGGTTAGCAATACTTCTCTCACAAAACAGTCTTTAAAAACAAAGACCCTAACAAGAGACAAAGAAAGGTATTACATAACGATAAAGGGGTCAGTACAACAAAAGGATGTGACAGCTGTAAATATCTCTTCATCTAACAATAAAACCCTCAAGTACACATACAACAAATATTAATAAACACAAAGAGACAAATCAATGATAATACAATGACAGGAGGAGATTTTAACATCCCATTTACATCAATGGATAGGTCTTCCAGGCTGAAAATGGGTAAGGAAACAGTATCTCTGAATGAAACATTAGACCAGATGGACATAAAATAATATAACAGATATATCAAGAACATTCCATCCAAATACGACAGAATATTTATCTTTTCAGGTTCACATGGAACATTCTCCAGAACAGATCCCAGTTTAGGTCACAAAACAAACCTCAGTAAATTTAAGAGAACTGCATCTTTTCTAACTGCAGTGTATGAAACTAGAAATCAATTACAAGAAAAAAAACTGAAAAAGCACAAATACAGGGATACTAAACAACGTGATACTAAACAATCAATGGGTGAATACAGTGATGAAGAAAAAAAATACATGAAGACAAATGAAAATGCAATGACCCAAAATATTTGGGATGAAGCAAAAACACTTCTAAGAGGGAAATATATAACAATACGGGCCTACCTCAGGAAACAAGTAAAAGCTTACATAAACAATCTAACCTTACATCTAAAGGGACTAGAAAAAGAATAAACAAGGCTCCATGTGAGTAGAAGAGTGGAAATAATAAAGATCAAAGTAGAAATGAATGAAATACAGATAGAAAAGACAATAGAAAGAAAAATCAATGAAACCAAGAACTGGTTCTTTGAAAAGAGAAAAACTGACGAACTCTAAGCCCAGACTCATCAATAAAAAAAGAGAAAGGCCTCAAAATCAGAAACAAAATAGGAGAAGGAATGACTGATAAGACAAAAATACAAAGGATTATAAGACAATACTTTGAGAAATTATGTGCCAACAAGGTGGACAGTCTAGAAGAAATGGATAAATTTCTTTATCTATTTCTTTATACATTTCTTTAAATTTTTCTAGAAACATACAATATCCCAAAAGTGAATCAGGAAGAAATGGAAAATCTGAACAGATCAATTACTAGTAATAAAACTGAAACAGTAATAAAAAAAAAAACTACCTAAAAATCAAAGCTAAGGACTTCGGGGGAAGATGGCAGAGTAGGAGAATCTTAAACTCAGCTCATCACAAGGATACACATCAGTTTAAAAAACCCAGTAAAAAAACCTTGAGGACTGGTAGAACAGATTCTCCACAGCTAAATGCAGAAAAGAGGCCACACTAAGGGGGGGTAGGAAGGGAGAACCCAAAATCTAGAGCTATATGGACCCATGGTACTGTCTGTGGGAGGGAGGGATACCACAGGTAAGGAGAAGGGCAAGACACATACCCTTACATCAGGTGCCACAAAGCATGGGGAACCCATATGAGAAAGACAAAGTTTCATATTTGTCTTTGTAAACCAGAGGTGCATAATTTTTTTTATTTAGACATTTTATTTGTTGCAGTTCTTAACATCAGAAAAATTGAAAGAATGGGGCACCTGGGTGGCTCAGTTGGTTGGGCGACTGCCTTCGGCTCAGGTCATGATTCCGGAGACCCTGGATCGAGTCCCGCGTCAGGCTCCCTGCTCGGTGGGAGGCCTGCTTCTCCCTCTCTCACTCCCCCTCCCTTGTGTTCCCTCTCTAGCTGTGTTTCTCTCTGTCAAATAAATAAATAAAATCTTTAAAAAAAAAAAAAAGAAAAATTGAAAGAAGGCATTTTATGTGAAAGGACTTACACCTGATAATTTTGGTTTTCTTGGTTTTTTTTCAACATCTTTATTTTTTAATTTAAATTCAATTAATTAACATATAATATACTACTAGCTTCAGTGGTTGAGGTCAGTGATTCATCAATCTTAATAGAATACCGAGGGCTCATTATATCATGTCAGAGGTGCAGGCTTTGGTTCCTGGGCTCCCAGCACAGGAAACGGCTAGACAGCTACATGCAAAAGAATGAAACTAGATCAGTCTCTTATACCATACACAAAAGTAGAGTCAAAATGGATTAAAAACCCAAATGTGAGACCTGAAACTGTAAAGATTCTAGAAGAGAGCACAGGTAGTAATTTCTCTGCTATCAGCCACAGAAACATTTTTCTAGATAAGTCTCCTGAGGCAAGGGAAACAAAGGCAAAAATAAACTATTGGGAATACATCAAAATAAAAAACTCTGCACAGCGAAGGAAACAATCCACAAAATGAAAAGACAACCTGCTTTGGGAGAAGTTACTCATGAATGATGAACCTGATAAAGGATTAGTATCCAAAAATATATAAAGAACTTATACAACTCAACACTAAAGAAATAAATAACATAATTTAAAAATGGACAGAACACATGAACACACATCTTTCAAAGAAGATATTCAGATGGCCAGCAGATACAGAAAAAATGTTTGACATCACCATTCACTAGGGAAATGCATAGCAATACTACAATGAGGTATCATCTCACAGTTGTCAGAACAGGATTATAATAAAGACGAAGAAATAAGAAATGTTGGGGAGGATGTGGAGAAAAGGGAATGCTCATGGACTATTGGTAGGAATGCAGATTGGTATAGCCACTGTGGAAAATAGTATGAAGAGTACTGAAAAAATTAAAAATAAAAATACTATATGATCCAATAATTCCACTACTAGGTATTTACCCAAAGAAAACAAATACACTAACTCATACAGGGTGTGTGTGTGTGTGTATATGTGTGTGTGTGTATGTGTGTGTGTGTGTGTGTGTGTGTGTGTGTGTGTGTTGGAATATTATGTAGCCATAAAAAGGGAAGAGTTCATGCCATTTGGGAAAACATGGATGAACCTAGATGGTACTCTGGAAAGTGAAATATGTCAGAGAAAAATGAATACATATGATTTTGATGATATGTGGATTCTAAAAAAACAAAAGAATAAAGAAACAAAAAGCACAATTAGACCTGTAAATACAGAAAACAAACTAATAGATGCCAGAAGGAAGAGAGATAGGCACAGTGGGTGAAGGGAAGTAGAAGATACAGGCTTCCAGTTAGGGAATGAATAAGGCACAGGAACAAAAGGCATAGCATAAGGAACACAGTCAATGATAGTGTAATAATGTATTTTTCCAGATGGTAGCTATAATTGTACTGAATACAGCACAATGTATAGAGAAGTTGAATCACTGTAGACCTGAAATTGATGTAACATTGCAGGTTAACCATAGTCAATCATTTTTTTTTTTTAAGAACCATATACCATGATCAAGTGGAATTAATTTTAGGGATGCAAAGATGATGGTTCAATATCCGCAAATCAATCAACATGACATAACATGTTAACAAAATGAAAAATAAAAAAATATATGATCATCTCAAAAGATGCAGAAAATTCACTAGACAAAACTCAACATCCATATCTGATAAAATAGGTAGAGTTCTATCTCAACATAATAGAGGCAATGTATGACAAATCCACAGCTAACATTATGCCTAATGGTCAATAGCTAAAAGCTCTCTCTCTTCAAGATGAAGAACAAGACAAGGATGGCCATCTACTTTTATTCAGCATAATATTGGAATTCCTAACGAAAGTCAAGAAAATTAGTCAAGAAAAAGAAATAAAAGATATCCAAATGAGAAAGGAATAAATAAAGCTGTCACGCTTTACAGATGACAAAATATTCTATGTAGAAAATTCTAGGGGCACCTGGGTGGCTCAGTGGTTAAGCCTCTGCCTTCAGCTCAGGTCATGATCCCAGAGTTCCAGGATTGAGCTCCGCATCGGGCCGCCTGCTCGGTGGGAAGCCTGCCTCTCCTTCTCTCCCTCCGGCTGCTTGTGTCCCCTCTTTGGCTGTGTTTCTCTCTGTCAAATAAATAAAATCTTTAAAAAAAAATTCTATGTGTGGAGCCTGGAACAGGCTGTGTCAACAGTTGAGTTGTAGTTTCTGGACTCATTAGCTCTGACGTTCCTGGTCAGGCAGGTTAGAATTAAGGAGCAAAACTCCTGATACCCGCCTATTCGGGCTCCCAATGAGCAATGCTAGCTCACGTGGGCTAGAGGCAGCGAGCACATAGGCAGCGGTAGTCACATAGGCAGTTTTACTATTATGGGGTCTTAATCATGCCCAGGGGCATGGTGCACCTCCCTTGTTGTTTACCTCCTCAAAGAATTAGTAACGTAGTGTAGTATGAACAAAGAGAATCAGCGTCATGGGACTTGAGCATGATCAGGGGTGTGCATAGAAATCATGATATTAAGGAAAATATGTAATCTTGTTACTGTCACCGCTCCTTGTTCGATTGAGCACAGTCTAATATAAAAAGCTTTGTAACCCTAAATAAAATCGGCACTGTTTGGACATCATCTACTTGCCCCTCCTGTACCCATCTCTTTTCTTTGTCTTTGTTTTCTGCATCTCCTTGCCCTTACATTGTCGCACCAGCCGCGACAATTCTAAAGGCTTCTGATAAATTGACACAACTGCAACTATTTTAAAAGAGAGCTGGAGCGATCATGGCTGTGAAACTGCCTTTGCCATCTTTGAACTGGGCCAAAACCTTTGGACTGCACAAAACTGCAATTGTTTAAACAATTGCTTGAGAAATCAGTGGGAAAATGAATGCTCTGATCACAAGATTGGTGGTTGTGGACTCTCTGAAGATAGAATCAGCATTCAATGTATAACTCCAAGTAGTTTAGCTTGTTGATACCCAAAGAAACCTTTTTCTTCAACTCATGTAATTGCCCCCATTTCCTTTTCCTCATAAAAACTACTGCTTTCTCCTTAAAAGGGGGGGAGCAGTTGGGTTTCTACTGAATCCTGAACTATAGCTCTTTTGTCCCAAATAAATGTATTTGTCTTTCATGTGGCTCTTTATTCCAGGTGAACCTATCTGGTGTTGGAAGTGATCTCTCCTTCATGGACTGGTGTCTTCTAGAAATGGGTATGGCATCTACAGCAAGCCCCTTGTGCTCAGGCGCTTCTACAGATGACGGACTCCTCCTACTGTGAATTTTCTCAGGCTTCTGACCTTCTTCCTTTTAGTAGAAGTTACTGCCTTTTTTTTTTTTTTCTTTATTCTGGAGACAATACCCCAACAGGGGTATGATCACCCAAGGAAACAGTAGGTCTCTGCTGTTTCACGGCTGTATGGACGTGTTTCCCTTTATGGTAAAAATCCAGGTTAATCTGGAGGGGCTCTCCTTGGTAGAGATTCTCCTACTTATTATCCACTTTTCTTTAAGATGAGACTTTAAGTTTCTGAAAATCCCTGAGGAATTCCTCCTTTGTAAACTCCAGCTGAGTTTATGTTCAGAAAGTATGGCCCCTCTTTTTATCTGAAAGGACTGAAATTAGTAATGATGACTTAAAACTACCAAGACCATTTTGGGATTCCTTTGAGCTTCAATAACTTGTCTTTTTGTGCACTTGAATTGAAAGACCGCAGATTTCAAATGAGATCTTTAATTCTAAGAAGAGTGCCATTTTCCAACACACTTGCCTAGAGAACTACAACCTCAGAAAGCTGTAATTATCTATAAAATGACAGTCTCACCATTTCATTTTGTGTCCTAAGAATTTGACTTAGTAACTTGGGATCCTATGATTAGACAGAAATGGGGGTTAATACTCTTTTATGACTAGATATGGCTGAACAAAACTGTGGGTGAAATTTAATTTGTAGCTAGGGTCCTACCAAACTGCTGTCAGCCCTCAGGAGAATTACAACCTAGAATAACTATGACCATTAAGAAGAACATGGATTAAGGTAAAATCAAGTAGGAAGTACACTTAAAAACACAGTCTTCAAAATTCTAAAAATGCTTTATTCAAAGTTTTATTGCAAAAAGCTTATGAGAAATTATAAGAAATACAAGACGGCACCTAGAAACAAAGACTGCCAAATTCATGACAGTATACATATTTCCATTTCCACCTTCAAAGTCAAGCCCCCTCCCCCACGGACCTGCCCCTAGAGCTAAGGAGATTCTGAATGATTTTCTCATAAACTGTTCTTCCCTAAAATAAGCCACAGGGAAACTAAAATTTAAAAATTAATGGGAGGCGCGCCTGGGTGGCTCAGTCATTTAAACTTCTGCTTTTCGCTTAGGTCGTGATCCTAAAGTCTGGGGATTGAACCCTGCATTGGATTCCCTGCTCAGTGGGAAGTCTGCTTCTCCCTCTGCCCCTCACCCCACTCTCCCGCTTTCTCTCACTCTCTCACTCTCACATAAATAAATAAAATATTTTAGAAACTTAATGGGATTATTCAGTATTGTCAGAAATATTTACTGTTTGTCCTGGCTAAAACCTGACAAGATATTTGAAAAATTTAATAACAGTAATAAAAAATTTGGCCAAAATGAAAACTGACTTTCAGAGTTTCCTCTAAGTGTATGTCAGAGGCTTGTCCCTATAACTTAAAAAATGTTAACTAGTGTTCAAATAATTTCTTTTTCTTAAGATTTTATTTATTTATTTGACAGAGAGAGAGATCACAAGTAGGCAGAGAGGCAGGCAGAGAGAGAGGAGGAAGCAGGCTCCCTGCTGAGCAGAGAGCCCGATGCGGACCTCGATCCCAGGACCCTGAGATTATGACCTGAGCCGAAGGCAGAGACTGTAACCCACTGAGACACCCAGGTGCCCTCAAATAATTTCTTTAAAATACAATCTTCAGGGAAGTAATTCTTATGGAATGGAGAACAAAAAGGGAGAAAAGGACATTTGAAATTTAGGGGGAAAAAAAACCCTCTAAAGTGTCTTCTAAGATCTTTGTCCAGTTTGTCTGTATGTTTGTGTGTGTCCTAGATGCACGAATATTAAAGTTTAATTGATTAAAGGCAAACATTTATAATGATTGGGCATACTAAGTTCTCAGGAAACAAACAAATAAACAAACAAACAAAAAACTAGCCCAAAGTGTTCTTCAAGTTCATGTGATCTGGAAAAATATTCAGTATTAAAGCTAACTTAAGTATGTCAGTTTAATTGAAACATATGTATCTTTTAAAAGTATTAGCATTAAATATAAAACTTCTATTCTACTTACATTTACTAAAAATAAACTTGTGTTACCTCTGTTACAAAATTGGTCGACAATAACTTGGTTTGATGCAACTTCTACTTAAAGATAGCTCCTAAAATCTTTCTGGTAACATGAAACTTTGGAGATTTGCAAAGTTAAATAATAGCAATTTAGATGGCTAGATCATTTCCAAATAAGATAAAATACTAAATATTAACTATTAAACATACTTTTGCCTACTTTTGGCTTATCACAGGAAAACTAAAGACAAATTTACATCTGTTAAACATGTTTTGTACTTTACTGAAGGACTATACTATGACAAAGGTCATGTTCTAAAAATTATGACGTATATTCATAAATTTCCCAATCTAAAGACCAGTGATATAACACACAATTCATAATTCCTTACTTCTCAGTTTCTGCTAAAAATTAGGTCTAAAAGTGAAGAATTCCAATAAATGTAATTAAAACTACCAGAGATATTAAGGGAAATATCTGTGTATACAGAAAAGATATGTGCTTTTGGTCAAAGAAGATATGAGAAATGGAAATGCATTTTTTTTTTTGAAGTAAAAGAAGGTAATTTTGTCCTGAAGTAAGGTTGGTTAAAGAGAGAAAACTTAGGAAAAAATGTGAACATAAAAACAATTTTAGGTTTGTGGGAAACAAATCTTTAAAAAGGACTTTTGGGGCGCCTGGGTAAGTGACTGCCTTCAGCTCAGGTCATGATCCTGCTAAGACCCGGGATCGAGCCCCACATCGGGCTTTCTGCTCGGTGGGAAGCCTGCTTCTCCCTCTCTCAGTTCCTCTGCTTGTGTTCCTTCTCTGTCAAATAAATAAATAAAATCTTTAAAAAAATAAATTAAAAGGACTTTTAATGTTTGCTCAAATGGCTACAATTAAAGATTATTTAAGAATGAGTTTTATTATCAAAACTACATTGGTGCAAAACTTTACTTTGGTTGGCTCTCTCTGAAAAGGATAGTTTCTCGTGCCCTTGGTATATGCCTGATAAAAGACTGTAAAAGATTTTTCCTTAAAAATGACTTTATGGTTCTTTAGATTACTCTAAACCCAGTCTTTCCTACTGGAAAGAGCTAAGGTTCTTGTAACTCATTACATTTCAGTATTTGAATGCAGTCTCTATCACTATGGCTGAAGGAGTAACAGGGTATTGTTTCACAGTGGTTTATAATCCTATTTGACCAAGGGTTTTAAAATATTTTCATATTTTACAAGCTTCCCAAAGTGAACTTGTCACTTATAATGCCAGTTATCTGGCAAAAATAACAAAACTGTTTTCATTTCCATTTCAATGAATTCTCATTGCATCTTTTACAACAGACAATAAGATCTATAAACATTGTGGCACATGTGGACAAAATCCATTCTACCTCTGCAAAAAAAAAAAAAAAATGGCCCTTCATTATCAGACTTTTGCTATCCTGATGTCCCTAAAACACGCCCACAGTTTGCATTAGAGAAATTAAGATGGGTAAAAATGGTTATAAATTAAATGAATAGTTGGAGCTAGAGGAAACTCAAGACAGCCACTTGGCTCTCCCTAGGTTTCTGGCACACCCCATTTTTAAGTTTTTGCATTCCTTCAACCATCTTAGTGCATTTAAGGAAAACTATTTTGGTCCCCAGAGATCTCAGACCTCCTTCCACTAAACTGAACATCTGCACCTGGATTTCTTTCAATTGCAAGAACTATGGGTTACCGTAAAATCTGTTTCCCAGTGGGGCATACCTTCTACAATCCTGAATAATCACCACATCTACTTCTCTGCACAAATTATACAAGCCATAATGAAAACTTCACAAATTTCTTAAAACTGTCACTGTCAATTATCATGCAAGATCTATGAAAATAATGGCAAACCTGGCCCCAAGCAGAATAAATACTAATTACCTTGGACTGAATGAACTAATATGGTCATTTTTTAAATGAATTTTTGCCTGAAGTATCACTGATTTTGAGTCTTTTATCTTTCCAGATTTTATAAAATCTTTTTAAGCTGTCAACAATTTGGCCAAATATACTTTTGTAAGCAGAAATGAAATTTTTACCTTTTTTCTTCCAACTTGATCCCTTCAGAATTCAGACAATATTATTAGTTATTTACATAAATTCAGTAAGAACTCATTCTCCTCATTACAGGACAAAATTTTTAAAATTGGCTACTTTGCCAATACTTTGACTGAAATGTCGTGTTTGATGGATGTAGTCAGAGACTCAAATATGACAGACAGCTTTAAGGAACTGCTTGGAAAAATCAGCCTTATAGCTTGCTTATAAAGTATTATAAGTAGGAATCTGTTTATTTTTAAAATTTTAATTCCAGTATAAATCAGATACTGTACAGGTGTACAATATAGTGATTCAATGGTTCTGTACATTATTCAGTGTTTGTCATGCAAAGTGTGCTCTTTAATCCGCATCACCTATTTCAGCCATCGCCCTAGCCAGCTCCCCTCTGATAACTATCAGTTGGTTTTCTATAGTTAAGAATCTGCTTCTTGGTTTGTCTGTTTCTTTCTTTGTTCTGTTTCTTAATTTCTACATATGAATGAAATCATATACAATTTGTCTTTCTCCGGTTTATTTTGCTCAGCATTACACTCTCAAGATCCATCCATGTTGTTGTAAATGCAAAGATTTCATTCTTTTTTATGACTGAACAATATTCCATTGTATGTACGTATGTGTTTATATGTATCACTTCTTCTTGACCCATTCATTTATTGATGGACAGTTGGGCTATTTCCATAATTTGGCTATTGTAAATAATGCTGTAGTACACACTGGCGTGTGTTTTTCTTTGTGAATTCGTATTTTTATATTCCCTGGGTAAACACCCAGCAGCATGATTACTGAATCATATGATAATTCTATTTCTCCTTTTTTGGGGAGGAGCCTCTGTATTGTTTCCCACAGTAGCTACACCAGTTTGCATTCCCATCAACAGGGAACAAGAGCTCCCTTTTCTCCACATCCTCCCCAATACTTGTTATTTCTTTGTTTTTTTTTAAATAGCTATTCTGTCAGTTGTATGGTGGTATCTCATTGTTCTGATTTTCATTTCCCTGATAATTAGACATGTTGTTCATATTTTTATGTGTCTGTTGGTCATCTGTATGTCTTGTCTGGAAAAAAAAATTCATGTGTCCTGTCCATTTTTTGACTTGGATTATTGATCTTTCCTGTGTTGAGTTACAGAAGTTCTTTATATATTTTGGCTACTAAGCCTTCATCAGATATGTAATTTGCAAATATCTTTTACTGTTTCGCAGGTAGTCTAATTTTATTGATTGTTTCCTATATTGTGCAGAGCTTTTTATTTTGATAGTCCCAATAGTTTATTTATGCTTTTGTTTACCTAGCCTCAGGAGACAAATCCAGAAAAATGTTGCTATGGACAATGTTAGAGAAATTACTACCTGTAACTTTTCTTTTATAAACTTGTATGGTTTCAAGTCTCACATTTAGGACCTTAATCCATTTTGAGTTCATTTTTGTGTATGATATGAGTAAGTTTTCTACTTTCATCCTTTTTCATGTAGCTGTCCTGTTTTCCTAATACCATTTGTTGAAGAGATTGTTGCATATTTTTTGCTTCTTCTGTGAAAGATTGACAATTTAATTGTGGGTTTATTTCTGAGCTCCCTGTTCTGTTCTATTGATGTGTGTCTATATTTTGTGCTAGTATTATACTGATTTGATTATCACAGTTTTAAAATATAACTTGAAATCTGGGATTGTGTGCCTCTAGTTTTGTTCATTTTCAAGATTACTTTGACTATTCAGGGTCTTTTTTAGTTCCATACAAATTTTAGGATTATCCTGTTAAAAATGCTTTTGGTGTTTTGATACCAAAATGCAAGGAACTTGTTAAATCTGTAGCTTGTTTTTGATAGTATGGACATTTAAAAATATTTATTCTCCCATTTCATGAGCATGGAATATTTTCCATTTGTTTTTACTGTCTTCAATTTATTTTGTCAATGATTTATAATTTTCAGAGTATAGGCCTTTCATTTCCTTGGTTATGTTCATTTTTAGGTATTTTTACTATTTTTGGTGCAATTGTAATGGGACTGTTTTTTTAATTTCTCTTTCTGCTTCTTCACTATTAGTAAAAAGAAATGTAACAGATTTCTTTACATTGATTTGTATACAAATATATTTCTTTGTATTGTTTTTGTTCTGTAATCTCACAGAATTAATTTTTCAGTTCTAGTAGTTTTTTGGTGGATTCTTTAGGGTTTTCTAGGTGCAGAATCATGTCATCTGCAAACAGACAAGTTTTACTTCCCCCTTACTAATTTGGGTACCTTTAAATCGTTTTCTTGTCTGATTGCTATGGTGTAGGAATTCCAGTATTATATTGAATAAAAGCAGTGAGAGTGGACCTCATTGTCTTCTCCTGACCTTAGAAGAAAATCTCTTACTTTTAAAAAAATCATTAAGTATGATATTAACTGTGGGGTTTTATACATGGCCATTATAATGTTCAGGTATGTTTCCTCTAAACCCACTTTGTTGAGCATTTCTCTCATAAATGTATGTTGTTGTCAAATACTTTTCGCATCTGATGAAATGATCATATGGTATTTATACTTTCTCTTGTTGATGGGATATATATTATCAATTGATTTGCTAATATTGAACCATTCTTGCATCCCAGAAATAAACCCCATTAAATCATGGTGAATGATTTTCTTAACACATTGCTGGATTCGGGTTTGCTAACGGTACATAAGGATTTTTGCATTTATGTTCCTCAGAGATATTAACCTGTAGTTCTCTACAGTGTTCTCTACAGTGTTTTTTTTTTCTGGTTTTTGTATCAAGGTAATACTGACCTCATAAAATGAATCTGGAAGCATTACTTCCTCTTCTATTTTTTGGGATAGTTCGAGAAGAACAGGTATCAACTCTTCTTTAAATGTTTGGTAGAGTTCATTTGTGAAGCCATCTGATCCTTGACTTTTGTTCATTGGGAGTTTTTTGATTACTAATTGAATTTCATTGTTGGTAATCATTCTATTCAATTTTTTTATTTCTTCCTGATTCTGTTTTGGGAGGTTATATGTTTCTAGAAATTAGTTTATTCATTTCCTCTATGTTATCCAATTTGTTGGCCTATGCCTTTTCATAATATTGTTTTATAATCATTTGTATTTTTATGTTGCAAGATCTTATTTCTCTTATTTTATTTCTGTATGAGCCTGGCTAAAGGTTTACAAATTTTGTTGATCTTTTCCAAGAACTACTTCCTGGTTTTATTGATCTGTTCTATTTTTTTTAATTCCTATTGTATTCATTTATGCTCTAATCTTTATTATTTCTTTTCTTCTACTGTTTTAGGGTTTTTCTTATTCTTTTCCTAGCTCCATTTGGTGTAAGATTAGGTTGTTTGATATTTATCTGGTTTCTTCAGTGTTGCCTCAGTTGCTATAAACTTCCCTCTTGAACATGTTCGCTGCATCCTAAAGATTTTGGACTGTTGCATTTTCATTTGTGCCCATGAACTTATTTTCTCTTTGATTACTTGATTCAACCATTCATTGTTCACTAGCATGTGGTTTAACCTCCATTTATTTGCAGTCTTTCAATATTTTTTCTTATAGTTGATTTCTAGTTTCATGATGTTGTGGTTAGAAAAGATGTATGGAAGGACTTCAATCTTTTTGAATTTGTTGAGAGTTGTTTTGTGCCCTAATATGTGATCTATTCTGAAGGATGTTCCATGTGCACTTGAAAATAATGTGCATTCTGCTGTTTTAGGATGGAATATTTTGAATATATCTGTTAAATCCATCTGGTCCAATGTGTCATTCAAACCCATTCTTTCCTTGTTAATTTTCTGTTTGAATGATCTAGCCTTTGATGTAAGTGGGGTGTTAAAGTCCCCTACTACTATTGTATTCTTATCAATTACTTCTTTTATGTTATTAACTGTTTTATATATTTGGATGCTCCCAGGTCAGGTGCAAAAATATCTTATTATTATATCTTTGTGTTGGATTGTTCCTTTTATGATTATATAATGTCTTTCTTTGCCTCTTGTTGCAGTCTTTGTTCAAAGTCTATCTTGTCCAATATAAGTATTGGTATGCTGGCTTTCTTTCACTTCCATTTGCATGGTAAATGGCTTTCCATCCTTTCACTGTTAATCTGCATGTGTCTTTAGGTCAGAAATAAAACTCTTTTAGGCAGAAAATGGGTGGTTTGCTTTTTAATCATTCTGCCACCCTCTGTCTTTTGATTGGAGTGCTTAGTCCTTTAACATTCAAATTATTTCTAGGTATATCCTTATTGCCACTTTGTTACTTGTTTTATGATTATTTCTGTAGTTCTTTTTTTGTTCCTTTCTTCTCTTCCTCTATTCTCTCATGGTTTTCTGGCTTCCTTCAGTAATATACTTGGATTCTTTGGTTTGGGGTTTGTGTGTGTATGTGTGTGTTTTGTTTTTTTGTTGCCTATCTCTTACTGCTTTCTATCTGTGGCTACCATTATATTTGTATATAACATCTCCCGTATAATGCAGTCTATTTTAAGTTCATGGTCACTTAAATTTGAACTCATTCTTTACTTGTGTCCCCTAATGCCATGCTTTAGGTATATGGTGCCACACTTTACTTACATTCCTTTATTCTGTGAATACCTTTAATGATTTTTATAGATATATTTATTTTTACTACTGTTGTGTTTCTCATTTTTCTTTATCCTAAAGTTTTTCATTTCCACTAAAAGAATCCCCTTTAATATTCTTATAGAGCAGGTTTTGTGGTGATGAATTCCTTTAACTTTTGTTTCTCTGGGAAACTCTATCTCCTCTTCTTTTTTCTGAATGCTAGTCTTGTTGGATAGAGTATTCTTGGTTGCACGTTTTCTGTTTTGGTTTTGGGTGCTATTTTTTTCCTTTTTCTTTCAGCACTTTGAATGTATCATGCCTCTGCCTTCTACCTGCAAAGTTTCTGTTGAAAAATAGCTTTATAGCATTTCCTTTGTATGTTATTGGGTTTGGCTTATATTGTGTTTTTGTGTTGCTTTGTTTTGGCTTGGTTTTTGCTGCTTCTAAAATTCTCCTCCTATCACTACTTTTTGCCATTTTAATCATTCTGTACCTTGATGTGAACCTCCTTGGGTTGCTTTTCTGGGGGGCTCTCTGTACCTCACAGATGTAGATTTCTATCTCCTTCTCCAAATTTGGAAAGTTTTCATCTATCATTTCCTCAAATACATTTTAAGTCCTTTTATCCTCTCTTCTCTCTTGGGACCCTTCTAATGTGAAGGTTTTATGCTTGATAGTGCTGCTTATTTCCCTAAATCTACTTTCATTTTTTTCCACCTCATTCTTGCTCAGCTTTATTGCTTTCTATTACTCTTCCAGAACATTGATCTGTTCTGTATCCCCTCATCCACTATTTATTTCATCTAGAAGAACTATATAATTTCATTTATTGAGTTCTTCATCTCTCACTGGTTCTGGTTTATGTTTTCTATCTTTTGGTTGAGGGTATCAGTGAAGTCCTCCACTCTTTCATCAAGTCCAATGGGTATCTTCATCACTATGATTTTACATTCTCTGTCAGGCACATTACTTATCTCCATTTTGGTCTCTTGCTGTGATTCTGTCTTGTTCTTTCATTTGGGACATATTCCTCTGCCCCCTCACTATGTCCAACTGTCTCTGTTTCTATGTGTTAGGAAAGTCAGCTACCTCTATTGCTCTTGAAAGTGGTGGCCTTATGAAGAAGAGATCCTGTAGTGCCTTGCAGGGCAACATCCCCTGATCATTAGAACCTGGCACTTCTGGGTGTTGTGTACACTCTGCTCTCATGGCGGAGCTATTTTTTTCCTTCAGTCCAGTCATCTACAGTGGGCCTCTTTGCCTGTTGTGGGTAAGGTTTTTTTTCCCCCCTGTTGTTAGTGGGACAGTGTGGGGATACCTTGGGCTTGAGTTGAGTCAGATTAGGTGTTTTCCAGAGATGCACTAGCACTGAACTTTAGGGTGCTTTCCCTGTGTTGTACCCTGGGTGTTTGCTTGTTGGTAAGGCCTGCAGTCAGACCAGTTAGCAGTCTTCCCCAGGCCCACTGCTGGGGTCACAGTTTGACTAGTGTAGAGTGGTTATCTTTCCCTTTCCTTGGGGCAGAAGTTATCTTGGAATGGTATTGGCCTCTGTTGGGGTTTCTTGCACACTTCCAGGCTTTAGTACCACTTTGGAAGCATTCTGTCTTTCCAGGCTCCACAGAACAAGAGGTACAGTCCATGGTCCCAGCGAGGTCTGTGCCTGTCCACTGTGGGAGGGGACCTGAAAGTGCTGGGGACTGAGGCAGGCTGGGTTCAAGCGGAATGCTCTGCAGATGAGTGCTGGGACAGGGTGTGCTTATGTGCAAGGCAGAGTGCAAGTACTGGTGCTGTAGAGGTTCCCATACGTGTCTTTGTGCCTAGGTGGGTCTTGGAGAGGGAAATGGCACCTGCCAGCTCCTTTGTTCCATGGAGAAATCTCCCAATGATCCCTGCTCCTCTTGTACACATTCTGAGGTTAATAGAAAATTTCCCTACCCTATATCCAGGCATTTTTCAAAATGCTGCTTTTACTCTGTATCTCTGTGGGGCTGTCTCTCTGTCTCTTTAAGGATGGGGACTCAGTTTCATATCGCCCTAGGTTTTAAGTCTGGCTGATTTTAAGTCCTGCTGATTTTAAGAACTTATAAAATCCATGCCCTCTGGTTTGTAGAGCCAAATGTTGCTAGTATTCATCCTTTCCATGCAGATTCCTTGTGCCTGGGGTGCTGACTATGAGGGATGGCTTTCTTCCCCTCTCTGAGCCTGCAGAGTCCCTATCTCCTGAAGACAGTCCCACAGGTCCATTTAGTTCATTTAGCTCCAACCACATCTCCATTCTTTCTACCCTCTTCAATGTGGCCTTATCTCTACATTTAGCCATAGAGAGTCTGTTTTGCCAGTCTTTAGTTTATTTACATTGATGTAGGTGTTATCTAGTTGTATCCATAGGACAAGCTGACCTTAGGGTGTATATCCTCTGCCATCTTTCCAAGAATTCAAGAAATATATATATATTTTTAAAGATTGTATTTATATACTTGACAGAGAGAAACACAGCGAGAGAGGGAACACAAGCAGGAGGAGTGAGAGAGGGAGAAGGAGGCTTCCCGCTGAGCAGGGAGCCCGATGTGGGGCTCGATCCCGGATCTCTGGGATCATGACCTAAGCTGAAGGCAGTTGCTTAACCAAATGAGCCACCTATGTGCCCCAATAAAGAAATCTTAAAAAGAGTTTATATACTCTCTGTCTCTATTCTTGCTGTTTTTACATAATTATGCCAAGGTTAAAAGAAACAAATTATTTCTCTTTTATTTTAAGTTAGGGGTAATTATAGAAAAATTATATTTACCCTTTTGTCTATGTTAGAGTGTAGTCCTATAGATTTTCTTTGAGGTTTTGTTATATTGCTATAACCTGGACCAGATCTTAAATTTTTCTAGCTTCCTCAAATATTGGGCTATGACTTTCCAAAATAATGTTTCCAATTTTCATCCAGCTTTCTGACTTGAAATCAATAAGAACAAAGACTGCCCTTAAATCTCCCTGGAGAACTATACCAGGCCTTCTTCACTATCCAGACGGCAGCCAAACATCAGGGAGTTGTGCCTTGAATACACATCTCACAGTTAAAGAAGTCTATACCTGACATATGGCCCTGTACAAACACTAGAGATTTCCAAATCAAACTAAGAAAATGAAACGGACAACATCTGATATGGACAGCTAACCCAAGACTCTGAATCAGGGCTGTACCCTCACGTATGCTGTTCTGACTCTGCTCTTAATTCTTCTCACATTAGATCTACTTTACAGCACTGATGACTTCTTAAATTGGTAATAGTACATTTCTCTGGCTTGCCTCAGAATATTATTAATAAAAAAAATAAAAAAAATATATTTTGGGGCAAGGAGGGTCAGAGGAAGAGACAGAAACTCAAGCATATTCCACACTGAGCATGGAGCCTGACCTAGGGCTCAATCTCATGACCCTGAGATCATGACCTAAGCTGAAACCAAAAACTGGAAAGCTTAAATGATTGCACCATCCAGGTGCCCTGGCTTTTCCCAGAATATTGACCCTCTCTTGAACAATAAAAGGAGCTCAAATATTGGCCGTAATAATTTTGTTTTTCTTTTACCTTTTTATATTTGCCTGGATGGACTATTCCACTGTCTGCATATTATAATCCCTTACATATGGAAGAAACTTAAATTGTTGGATTGGTCATTGGAGGTCTTACTCTGCACATGGAAGAGGAGATCCTTTAGTACATCTAATTATGAATCTTTGTGCCACTCCTCCCCTAATTTCCGTGTTAACTGTACTGTTGAGCTCTCGTATAGAGTGAGGCTCACTTGGACTCTTCCTAGGATTCCTTGCCTACACTCAAACCAAAGGCATGATGGATGACATCTGTAAACAGAAAAATGTAAAGGCTACCTGATTTCTACCAGTTCAGTCATTCTCTAAAATAACCTTCTCAATTTTTCATGCTCTTCAAACCCTTGATTTGATTGTTTTCATTCTAATGACCCCATAATTTGTGCCTTATTAGGGTTTTCACTTGTATTTGGTGAAAAGACCTTGGGGAACATATTGTCTAAAACTCTATCAAAATGGAAATCACTGTGCACTCATATTAATTGTGTTGATTGGTTACCTCCATTTCATTGTATATAAACAAGCAGAAACTCAGCATTAGGTATCACATTTAAATTTCCATCAGAGACTGAAGTGTAATAACACTGGCTACATAAGACAGCTCAATGCCTGCCTTTATCAATCCCAGTGCAGGAGCCAGGTTTGGAAGATTACCTTTTCCCTGGGGAGGCACTGCCATAAATAAATACATGATCAGAAATCTATCTATAAAAGCTTGGGAGATACTGCTAACTCTTGCTAAAGAATAAAGGCCCAGGAAAGACTTCTGGATTTCTTTCTAAGATTAGTATTAGATAAGAGAATTATTTTTCATTACCTACAAGCTGAAGAGGGTGGGGTTTGATCTGTGATAAATACTTCTTATTATACTTCAGTAAACACCTCTGGCAAAGTAGAAACCAAAGTAGATAAAATCCAGGCACAAAACTGATGTTTAAATGCAGTGCCTACTGACACTCCATGGTTCTCTGATCATTTTTAGCTGGCTACCCTCAGGAATTGCTTCCTGGTGCAAGTCAATCTTCTAATTTGGACTCAACATTTTGTTTATTATTATTCAAATTTTTGTCATTGTAAAACTGGTCTCCTTTGCATAGCTGAATGTTATAAGAAATCATCCAAATAATGGTCACTCAGCATTTTAAAATGATGTCTAAGACTTATGAGACATCACAACAGGAAACTCCAGAAATTGAAGAAGACATGTGGCCTTAAAGGAACTTGACAGAAAGCCTTTCTCTGCTCTGGCCCTCTTGTTCGTCACATGTGGCCTATGGCTCCTAGAGAAATCATTTTCCTTCCTTTACCCCATAATAGGAATGAGCCTTACTGGCAACGAGGGATCAATAATGTTTGATTGCTGACTAGCACGGCTTTCTAATAGTCTAAGAGCAATGCTTTCCAATGACTGATCAATGGTGCCTTCAAATGGTTGTTCAGTGGTACTTTTAGAGACTGAGGTAAATGTGAAGAACTGATAGGACTGGAGCCATTTTAAAATAGAGCCAAAAGAGCCACTGCAGAGAAACTGCCTTGACCTTCTTTGAACAGTGCCCAAACCTTTAAATTGGGCAAAATGGCAACTATTTTACATGATTACCTTGAGAAGGTGGCAGAACAGGTGTCCTGAATGCAAGACTGATGGTTGTGGACTTTTTGAAGATAAAAGCCAATCAATGTATAACTCAGAAAAATTTAGCTTGTTAACACCCACAGAAAATCTTTTTTCCCCCTTTATTTTCTTCAATTCATGGAATGGCCCACTTTTCTTTTCCACCTAAAAATCCCTTGCTTTCATCACAGAAGCAGGGCACTATTTGGGTTTCTACTTGAATCTGTACTTCCCGAAGGGCAACTGATTTGTCCCACATAAATATCTGCTTGCCTCTTGTGGCTACTTTTTAGTTTCAGGTTAACAGTCTCCACCAAAAACTATTAGAACTAACAAACAAATTCAGTAAAGTTGTATAATACAAAATCAATCTACAGAAATCTCATGGGTTTTTTTATACAAATAATAAACTGTCAAAAAAAGAAATTAAGAAAACAATCTCATTTACAATTGTATCCAAAGAATAAAATGCCTAGGAATAAATTTAACCAAGATGGTGAAAGACCTGTACTCTGAAAACTATAAGACACTGATAAAGAAATTGAAGATGACACAAATAAATGGAAAGATGTACTATGTTCATCTTTAGATGTTAGAAGAATATTGTTAAACTATGTGCACTACATAAAGTAATCTACAGTTTCTGTGCAATCACTATCAAAATATCAATGGCATTTTTCACAGAACTAGAACAAATATTCCTAAAGTTTAATTGGAATCCCAAGAGACCGTGAGTAGCTAAAGCAAACTTGAGAAAAAACAAAGCTAGAGACATCACAATCTCAGATTTCAAACTATGCCACAAAGCTGTAGCAACCCAAATGTTATGGTATTGGCACAAAAGCAGACATGTGGATCAAAGAATAAAGAGCCCAGAAATAGATCTATGCTTATATGGTCAGTTAATCTGTGACAAAGGAGACAAGAATATACAAGGGGAAAAAGACAGTCTCTTCAATAAATAGTGCTGGGAAAACTGGACAGCTATAAGGATGTGAGTGAAACTAGACCACTTTTTAAAACCATGTACAAAAGTAAATTCAAAATTGGTTAAAGACTTAAATATAGGACCTGAAAACATAAAATTCCTAGGAGAAAGCATAGGCTATAAGCTCTTTGACATCAATCTTAGTATTTTTTTGATTTATCTTCTCAGGGAAGGATAGCAAAAGCAAAATTAAACTATTGGGATTACATGAAAATACAAAGCTTTTACAGAGCAAAGGAAATCATCAACCAAATAAAAGGTGGTATACTGAGTGGGAGAAGATATTCACAAATAATATATTCAATGAGGGGTTAGCATCCAAAATATAGTAAAATAAAATTCATAAAATTCAATATAAAAAATAATCTGATTAAAAATGGGCAAAGGACCTGAATAGATTTTCCTCCAAAGATGATATACAGTGACCAAGAAGCACCTGAAAAGGAGCGCAACATGGATAAACATCAGAGAAATGCAAATGAAAACCACGATAAGATATCACCTCACATCTGTCAGAATAGCTATTATCAAAAAGACAAACAATAAGAGTTTTGGGGAGGATGTGGAGAAAAAGCAACATGCTGGTGGGATTGTGAATTGGCGCAGGCCTGTGGAAAACAGTATGGAGAGTCCTCAAAAAATGAAAAATAGATCTAGCACACGATCCAATCTATGTCTAGGTATTTATCAAGGAAAATGAAAACATGAATTTGAAAAGACATATACACCACTGCTAATCACAGTATTGTTCACAATAGGCAAGATATGGAAGCAAACTAAATGCTCATCAATAGATGAATGGATTAAAAAAAATATGTGATAAACACATACACACACACACACACACACACATACACACACAGGCATATTACTCATCCATAAGAAAAGGATGAACTCTTACCATTTCAACAACAGCGATGGACCTAGAGGTTATTATACTAAGTAAGTCATCCAGAGAAAGACAAATACAGTTTCACTTATTTGTGGAATTTAAAAAACAAATGAACAATACAAACAGACTCATAGATATAGAGGACAAACTGATGGTTGCCAGAGAGTAGGGGTGGAGGTGGGATGGTGAGGAAGGGTATGAGGTACAAAATTTCAGTTATACAACAAATAAGACACTGGATACAGTGTACAGCATAGGGAACACAGTCAATAATATTCTAACAACTTTGTATAGTGACGGGGGTAACTAGACTTACTGTGGTGATCAATGTGCAATGTATATAAATATCAAATCCTTATGTTTTTCACCTGAAACTATGACTATCTTGTATGTTAATTATACTTCAGTAATAAAACAAAATTATACTCTTCACACTGGAAAGACGACTCCCCTGTTAATGCAGGTTTTACAATTCTGTTAAAGGAGCGTCCGTATCTAGCTCAAGTTTACAGAGTCTGCCTTTTGTATTCAAGTGTATGTAAACCAGACTCCAGAACGCAGAAATAGGAGATTAGAAAGCAAATCTCTACACCCTTACAAACCATTAATCCTTCTTTGATAATTGCCTTTTCCTTCAAAGACATCCAAATCTGGCTGATTGTTATAATCACCAGGGAAGCTTCCTTAATTCTAATTCAGCAAGTACATATTGAAGCTATGCAACCTTTATTTTTAAAATAGCTTTCTAGGACACCCAGGTAGCTCAGTGGGTTAAGCACCTGACTTCAGCTCAATCATGATCTCAGGTCCTAGGAATGAGGGCCCCGTCGGGATTGCGTGCGTCCCTACCCACGCTTGTACTCCCTCTCCTTCTCTCAAATGAATAAATAAAATATTTTTTTTTAAATAGCGTTCCAATATTCTGGTAATTTTACAAGTATGGGAAGTATTGTCTTTTACCTTGAGAGTAATCAAAACATCATTCTTATCTAGGACCACTGTTTACTAGTTCGATCCCTCCTTATTAAAACAATTATTCTATCATTTTATTACAAGACTCCATGTCTCTTGAACTACTTTAGTTATGAGCATGCACCTAGGATGAAATGCTTGAAAAGACAAGCACTGATAAGAATGAAGCTGCCGCAGTGTTGGACTGGTAACAACATTCCAGGCAATTGACAAGTATTTGGAGAACGCCTTGAGACTAATAAATGGTGGGAGGTGCTGGGACAAGAGTATAATTGAGGTCTAAGGGACATACAAAGGACGGAATGCTAAATTATGTCAAGAGGAATGGAGTTAAACTTTACAGAAGTCATTCTGAGTTGGACATTTAAAAAGAAAACCAGGAGGTGCCTGGGGGGCTCAGTCGTTAAGCGTCTACCTTCGGCTCAGGTCATGATCCCAGCATCCTGGGATGGAGCCCTGCATCGGGCTCACTGCTCAGCAGGAAGCCTGTTTCTCCGTCTCCCACTCCTGCTGCTTGTGTTCCCTCTCTCGTTATCTCTCTCAAATAAATAAAATCTTTAGAAAATAAAATAAAATGAATACCTGTTCTAGAAAGCTCATGCATGTTATGGTAAGGACTCTAGATTTGCTATGTTGTCAATAAGAAACCAGTGGAAGTTCAAACAGGCTAGTAACTTCACCAGATTTGTGTTTCAGAAAGATCTGCCTAGCAACAATGCAAAGTCCATGATCAGAGCTGAGCTTGGAAACGAGGAGACTGCTAGGAGATTATTTGGAAGTGATCAACTTGGACAGCAGATGTTAATGAGAGGCCATACTTTCTTTTTCTTTTTTTTTTTTTTTAAGATTTTATTTTTTTATTTGACAGAGAGAGATCACAAGTAGGCAGAGAGGCAGGCAGAGAGGAGGAGGAAACAGGCTCCCGGCTGAGCAGAGAGCCTGATGTGGGCCTTGATCCCAGGACCCTGAGATCATGACCTGAGCTGAAGACAGAGGCTTTAACCCACTGAGCCACCCAGGCGCCTTACTTTTTTTTTTTTTTTTAATAAATATTATCTGTGGGTTAAAAGTGGTAAGAAATATTTCCAGATTTTCTGGGAAATAACATCTAGGTGTATAAAAGTGATATGTTCTCTGAGCACAGAGAAGTGGGTTTAGAGAGAGATTTAGTGTTCAGGTTTGGGGATTTTGAATTTGAGGCACTTTTTTTTTTATCATCCAGAAGAAACTGTTTCATAGAAATAACCGTTTTTAGAAATCTCATCATTAGCAGAGTACAACTTCCAGACACAAAAATATTATTTCCTCACAGTTTTTCTTGGGATCTCTATTCTATGTTCCTCCAATTAGTAAATAACTGCTGTTACAGTCTTGAAATCTTTGATGTTACAAAGAAATTTACTTTTATTTTAAAAAAAGATTTTATTTTATTTGTTTGACAGAAACACAGTAAGAGAGGGAACACAAGCAGGGGGAGTGAGAGAGGGAGAAACAGGCCTCCCACCGAGCAGGGAGCCCAATGTGGGGCTCGATCCCGGGTCTCCGGGATCATGACCTGAGCTGAAGGCAATCGCTTAACCAACTGAGCCACCCAGGTGCCCCCTACTTTTTTTTTTTTTTTTTTTTGGCATAATCTCTGGCTTCCAAGCGGTTGAATGGGTGAATGTACACTATAATTTTCAACCAAGAGTTCAAAGACTCAAAACATATAGACATAAATGTTAAATATCGGATAGAGCGAAAAAATCACAACATCCTTGAAAAAACGATGATGATATTTAGGAAAAAGGAGATGATATTTAGTCACGCTTTGAAGAATGGGTAGGTTCTGAATAAGCATACTAAATCAAAACAAAAACAAAACAGCTAACGTTTGGGAGTGTTTTAGGAGAACAACATTTTTATATACATTTATTGTTTTAAACTCAGTTATGGTCCTTTAATAGTCTGTTCAGGTTTAAAAAAAGAAAAAAAAACTAATTAAATACTGCTTCTTTGTACTGTTAAGAGTCACCAACCTGCACTAAAAGAAATTTTAACAGTTCCAGATTTAAAATGACTTTTGGACCTTTAACTTACAACTAAAAGAAGATTCGGTGTAGTACTGATAGAAGGAGAAGAAAAGAAAACAAAGTACAAATTATTTTAAGCAGGCGAAGTATGAAACATTGTATAGGAGTGGTTAATGTTAGCATCCACAAAAGCAGGCATGTGGTTGGTGCAAATCTGTAGAAATAAAATGAAGATTAAACCAGGAAGTTTCCAGAGATAATCCTCTGACCTTTTCATTAGAAGTAGATATTGTGAAATATCAGGGGTTTGTGGATATGAGATACTTAGTAAGGTTAAGCATTGCCTACACAATCAATTAACATAACCTCTATGTCAACAATGAAGATATAAATATAAGCGTAATATGGGCACATTGCAGATGGTGACAATGGAAGTCTGTGAGTTGCATTTATCTAACCAGAGTTATAAAATGCATCAAACCAGGAAAACACTAATATGACATAATTTTTATCCTTTTATCCCAATTTCAACTTTAAAAAAGTCTCAGTTTAATCAAACATGTAATATTTTAAAAAGACCCACTTTATTATAGTCTTTAAATGTCAGCTCCCATTAATACTGATGTATCATTATTTGTATTTTATTCAAAACTTTTTCTAAGAACAAGTTGCCTTTATACAGGTAATTTAGACAGCAGTCAAAGAGAATTCTAGACTTTTCAATGATCATTTATGCTGCTCTTGATGATATAACAAACATGGAATTCTTTTTTTAATATATTTTATTTTTTCAGTGTTCCAAGATCCATCAAACATGGGATTCTTAATAAAGACCTCTCTTGACTTTAATAGATTCCATAAAAATTAGAATTACTTCAGGTACTGCAGTCTCACTTTAAAGTCTTCACCGCGCCAATATTAAAAAAAGAAAATCTGCTTTGCAATCACAACCAAGACCTTTAATGTTTTTTCCCCTCAAAAGCCTTATTAGATCTCGTTGTTCACAAGAGGGCCAGGGATCTGGAATGAGCTGCTAAGGATAGAGCCCGGTTGACATGTATATGGCATTGCTGAGACTCCCCTTGGTTTTTAAAAGCCATTCCAGTGGCTGGTATTAATTCTTGACAGTTTTATTCCTAATATCATGTGGTTGACATAAAAGAGCCTCTCTCAGTTTTGAAAATGAGGAGAGTGGGAATAGAAAGCCAGCCGAAGAGTGAGCCCTAACGGACCTGAAGTGGTAATTTTTTTTTTTTAATTGAAAGGAGAAAGGAAAGCAGTCTGGCCTAGGAAAACATTGACTTTGGAAATTCACAATTAATAGTAAATACCTTCTTTAAATCCTTTTTGTCCTGCTGCATATAACACGCAGTATTGTCTTGTTAGCAGCTTTCCTGTCGAAACATTTTATTTTGGGCACATTTTATCACATGCCGCGATGTGTCTGACAGACTGCTTTCCGTTTCCCTGTCACGGAGGCACAATCCGTCTATACTTTGCTCTTATGCACTTTTTGCAAAGTCATTAAGAGTAAGTGGGGGTGGCCAGAGACGCTTTGGGTTTGTGCAGAAGAAGTCAATGAAACAATATGGGTAGGTCATTTAATATAGTTGTAATCGATTGCTGCTGTTGCCTTTCTGGCCAAGCTGGTGTGCGGGAACAGATTTTTAATTAAATAAATAGCTGGGTCGACCGGCAGGTGCGCCTGGGCGAGCAACCTGCCCGGGGATTTGGCTTGCAGCAGTTGCTTGGCAACGCAACACAGCCGGTCTCCGAACAACAGCTGCACCCTCTGTTAGCGGCTCGCAGATGCTCACACCTCAGAGAATGGCCTCAGAAATAATGATTTGTGAAGAATAGTTGGGGGAGCTCTCTAATAAACAAGGGAAAAAAATAGCTCGAATAATAAAGGGCAAAAATATTCCAGACCGTGTTAGTGAAATGGGAGTTTGGATCCAGTGAAATACTTAGCAGACAGTGAACATTAACTATTATTGGGTCTAATGTAGCTGAAAAAAAAAGAAACTTCTAGCATGTACGAAGCGAAGTGGGAGATGTTTTCATATACATCTCGTTTAATCTCCTCATAAACTTCTAAGGTGGCATTACCATATTTTGGCAGATGAGGGAGAATTTAAATACCCTATGAAGTTGTCACAATTATTTTAGGGTGCTAATTTTAAATCATGGGGAGAGTAGAAACCAAAGAGCCAATGTTTCACACAATATAAGAGGAGATACATGTGTGTGTCCTGTAATAATCTTCACTGCTAGCCACGGGCAATTTGTAACTGTATCCTCAGGTTGTGTCTACAGGCTCACGTGGCATCTAAAAATAAATATTGAAAATAATCTGATTTGTGGGCCATTAAAAATATTATAAAATGTGGAAAGGAAATTCTTAATCTTGGGACTCATAAGAACACATAATTAAGTTCTCATGAACCAGAACCTCCTACTACTTTATTCTTATCTCTCATGCTGTGAACATATGGCCCCAATTTTAATGTTCCTTTTGGTACAAGTTCAGCTCAATGAGAAAGAGTATTGTCTATTTGCATATTGGTAAAATCTAAAAAATTGCTTTCAAATTTATTTTAAAGTTTTTAGCATTAGTATTTTACAAGAGGCTTAACATTGTCTTAAGAAAGCGTGTGAGTCAATTCCTCTTTTTTTTGTTCCAGTCCCTCATGCTAAGCATGTATGGGGACCCATAGAACCACAGAGACTACATGACCACACAGAAAAATCTGTCTCCTCTCAAGCCTCACACACATGCACGACATGCCCCTTTAATTTATAATAAATGGAGACTGAGTAATACTGAGGCAACTTTGTCATAAAAATACATGAAGGAGAATTTTTCATTGTACTTTTGTACTTTTTTTAGTAAACAAAATCTATTTCCTTACAGCTTCACAAGTTCTGTTTGTTCATCATGATAGTTTTCTGTGAATCTGTGGATGAAAGATGTTTATTCATTTTCTTCTTTAAAACTTCACAAACAGAAGCTACTTAAACAGCATTTCTAAGTTCTCACAATTTGTGAATGAACAGTTACAGCTCTTTTAGAAGGAAAAAAAAAAAGCTCACCCCAACAAATGAATATATCATTTTGTGGTTTATCACTAAGAGTAATTTACTGTGTAGTAACTATACTAAATTAATCCTTGCTAGGTCAACAGACACAAAATTGTAGATATTATGTGTCTTTCCTAATCTTTTCCAAGATATAAGCAAATCCAATGAATCAGGCATTATATACATAAATAATTGGATACCTTAAAAAGTAGGACTTTTATGAGTAAATCCATAAAGGAAGAATAGTACTTTTTATTTATTTATTTTTCGAGGAGGACAAAGTCTACTGCTTAGCTATATTATTGAATTCCAGGGAAAAAATTCTACACTCTTGTTTACCCTAGGCAGACCTAAATGTTCAATACATTTTTCTCCTAATATTTAAAAAAACACTTCATTTACTCATCAGTGTCACATATGTATTGAGGGCTAGATGTGGGAAGTGCCCTTTTCAATTGCTGGCTCAGGTTGAATTTTTAGATAAAGTAGATCATGTAAAGAGTTTTTCAACATCAGAGCTGACCACTCTGGTTAATACACGTAAATTTAACTGTAAGTGAATGAACTGTCCTCAGAGTCCAACTCCTCCTAGGATGGCAGTACAAATCCTTGATTTACAGAAGTGATAGAAAGAAGTAAAAGATTAGAAAGGACTTACTACATAAGGTTTAAAATGTATAACTTGTGGGTAGGACTAGCATAGCAAAATAGAAAAGTGAAGATTTGCCTTTGCTGTATCATTTAAGGAGTCCTGTGACTCCTTCCGGAGATGACGTAATGAGCCTCTATATCACCCATATAATATTATTGCTAAAAATAAAGACCCAATGTAATCACAAAATAAAATTCATATAAACTGAAACAGGCATATTTTATGACATAATTTTGCCAATATCCTTCAAAAGTGTGAAGGACCTCAAAGCAACTGTCTTGTAAGACAGGGAACCCTGAACAGCTATTCCAGAACTAAGGGAGACCACGGAGAAACCATAATTACATGCAATGTGGGACTTTTATTGGATCCTGGTCCAGAAAAAGAACATTAGAGCAGCTGACAAAATTTGAATAAGGTCTATAATTAGAAAAGTGTATTGTATCAATACTAATTTCCTACTTTCTATCATTTTGCTGCAGTTCTATGAAATGTTACCATTGGGGGAAATGGTTGAAGGATAAACAGGAATATGTTAGACTATATTTGCAAAATTTTTTTAAGTATGAATAATTTCAAAATAAAAAACAAATTTTTAAAAACTTATGAAGCCACTGGTGGATACAAGTCATTATCTCCTAAGAAAGAGTCTTGTATTAAGTCCTTTTTTAAAAAAAAAAAAAGATTTTATTTATTTATTTATTTGACAGCGAGAAACACAGCTAGAGAGGGAACACAAGTAGGGGGCCGGGGGTGAGAGGAGAAGCAGGCTTCCCGCCAATGCAGGGCTCGCTCCCAGGACTCTGAGATCATGACCTGAGATGAAGGCAGATGCTTAAGGACTGAGCCACCCAGGTGCCCCTTAAGTTCTTTTTAACATAAAAATTATTTTCTTTGTGATGGTGACTGACATCTTGAAAGATAAATTATGCATAAAGATCAAACCAGATTCCTGGAGAGTAAAGTGGGCAGTTATAAATATTGTTACAAAAGAAGTAAATAGGGACAGTTCGAAGCAAACTAGAGTGTATACTCACCCTACTTAGAAACTCTACTTAGAGAAAAACTCTGGGTTTATGGAGGAATAGGCTGTAATGACAATGTCTCAACCATCTCTGCCTGCTAACCATTTAGTACAGTGCCTTACTCAGTAAAAACTCAATACATGTTTATTGAACCACACAGGCGCCCTGCAAAGAGGTTCCTTCTTACAAGGAGACAATGGCATATTTCATCTGTCTTACAGTTTAATCTCGGACTGGCTAGTCCACTCAATAAAGAATGTTCGGGAAGATGCATTTTCCACCTTGTTCTGTTTTCAGAATTATTAACATTCTTTGTATTTATTACCACACATAGGATACAAATGCAGGACCCAATTGGCCTTATAAACTCAGGATAGGGAGTCTCAGAAAGAAATGATCGGGCTATTATAGTCAGTAGAAATACTAGGAATTTCTGAGGTTAAAAAAAATGAGTGATTTTTATCTCCTTAGAGGAAGCACAAGAAAAGAGTCATTATAGGATAGACAAACAACTTGGTAGAGGGCAATCTAATTGTTGAATGTGCCCCCTGGTGGTGTAAATCAGAAAATCATTGAACACACTAGTTCCTAAATTCTCTCTCATCACACATAAACAATAGCCTCAATGATCAATCAAACAATTCATTCAGAACCTGGTGTTGTGTCAAAGAGATTGCCAAATGCTACTTTTTGTATGATAAATATCCTTCAGTAAATAAGCATATCGTTTTTCTTTCCTTTTAATAAAGAATATATTTTAATATATACTTTCAGTCTTCCACAAGTCAAAAATATCCTTTAAGTCTTGAATTGCTTTACACCACCTGAAGAAAAACTCAGTGCACTTTCCCATATGACATAGATTCAAGTAGTAATTCTGTATTTACATATTGTTAATTTAAAGGCATAAATGTTATTTTACCTTCCCTAATGAACTTTTTCTAATTAGGGAATAACTAATAAAGCTTATGGGTTTTTACTGTCAACAATGAGAATATGGGGTTTTTTTTTGACATTCACCAATTTAATCAATAATTCAATATTGTTCTACATGTAGAAATGTATTTATTTAAAAGGCAAAATGATTGGGCACCTGCGTGGCTCAGCTGATTAAGAATCTGCCATTGGCTCAAGTCATGATCTTGGGGTCCTGGGACTGGACCCTGCATTGGGCTCCCTGCTCAGTAGGGAGGCTGGTTCTTCATCTACATCTGTTTTTCCCCAACGCCATGTTCTTTCTCTCTCAACTAACTAAATAAAATCTTTTTAAAAAGGCAAAGTGATTTATGAAAATTATGAGGAATGGATAAGGATGGCAGGATACATGAAAGGATATATTTATAAGAATTTGTTGGTTCTCTTGAGGAAAAAAACTCATTTAAGGGCACCTGAGTGGTTCAGTTGGTTTTAGCATCTGCCTTTGGCTCAGGTCATGATCCTGGGTCCTGGGATCAAGTCCCGGATAAGGCTCCCTGCTCAGTGGGGACTCTGCTTCTCCTTCTGTCTCTCCCGAATCCTTGTGCCCTTGTGCATGTGAGCTCTCTCTCAAAAAAAAAAAATCCTTTAAAAAAGTCATTTCAGAACACACAATAAAAAACAACAAAAGAACTGGAGGAGCAAGATGGCAGAGGAATAGGAGATCTAGATATCATTGGGTCCCAGGAGTTCAGCTATATGATTATCAAACCAGTTGGAACACATACAGACTCAACAGGAGATCAAAGATAAAAAGAGCAGCAACTCTAGGAACAGAAAAGCAACCACTTTCTGGGAGGTAGGATGTGCAGAGAAGTGAATTGGAGGCAAAATTTGGGAAGACAGACCGTGGGGTAGGGGCTGGCTCCCAGCCAGCAGTAGAGCAGCAGAACACAAAACTGGAACTTTTAGAAGACAGCTCCACTGAGGGACGCCACCCCAGAGGCTAAGTGGCGGGGTGGAGCCCTCGCTGGGACAGTGTGGTCTCAGGACCTATAGGGTCACAGAAGACCCAGGGTGCCTGAGCATAGTAGAGCTCCCAGGTATCAGAGCAAGAAGGCTGGCTGCAGAGACCGAGCTGAGGAGTGCACTCTCAGTTCAGGGTTACCTTAAACCATGATTCAAGGTTCAGTCAAGCAGGGACTCCACAAGTGGCAGATCCGGGGAGATACGCCCCCCTTCCTCCACTGAAGGAGTAGCGTGGAATCTGCTGGAGGAGCACGGAGTGCTCAGGGTGCACTGAGAAGTGGGGCTCTGAGCTCTCGGCTCCTCCGGGATAGAGACTGGGAGGCCGCCATCTTCATTCCCATCCTCCAAAGCTCTATGGAAAGCATTCAGGGAACAAAAGCTACCAGAGGGAACCTGAGCAGCTTGCTTAGCCTGGCCCCTGGCAAGGGTGGGGCAGTTCTGCCTCGGGGAAAAGACATTTGAGAATCAATAAAACAGGCCCCTCCCCCAGAAGATCAGTGAGAATATCAAGGCAAAACCAAATTCACTGATCAATGAGAACTGCGGAATTTCAGAACTAGGGGAATGCATCACATAGAATTCATAGTGTTTTCCCCCATGATTCTTCAGTCTTTCAAAGTAAAATTTTTTTTTGAATTTTATTTTTTCTTATTCTATTTTTTAAATTTTTCTCCTTCCTATTTTACCATTTTTCTATTTTATCTTTTTTTTCTTTCTGGGGCAATTTATTTTATTTTATTTTATTTGTTTATTGTTACTTAAATTTTTTTTTTCCAGTGTTCCAAGGTTCATTCCCCATTCCCCACACCCAGTGCTCCACGCTTTAGGTGTCCCCAGTACCCACCACCAGGCTCTCCCATCCCTCCATCCCCCTCCAAGTCCCTCAGTTTGTTTCTGTGTCCAAAGTCTCTGTTGTTTCATTTCTTTCCCTGGATTACCCTAGTTCCCCTTTATTTTCCTTCTCCCACTGTCCTCCAGGTTACCCCTCATGCACCGCAAGTAAGTGAAACCATGCGATACTTGACTTTCTCTTCTTGGCTTATTTCACTCAGCATAATCTCTTCCAGTCCAGTCCATGTTGCCACCAAAGTTGGATATTCATCCTTTCTGATGGAGGCATAGTATTCCATTGTATATACGTACCACATCTTCTTTATCCATTCATCTGTTGATGGGCACCTTGGCTATTTTATCTTATCAATACTTTTTTTTTTTTTAAAGATTTTATTTATTTGACAGAGAGAAACACAGCCAGAGAGGGAACACAAACAGGGGGAGTGAGAGAGGGAGAAGCAGGCTTCCCGTGGAGCAGGGAGCCCGATGTGGGACTCAATCCTGGGTCTCCAAGGTCATGACCTGAACCGAAGGCAGTTGCTTAACCAACTGAGCCACCCAGGCATCCCTTATCAATACTTTTTAAAAAAATATTTTTCAATTTTCATTGTTTTAGTCATATTATATCCCTTCATTGTATTTAAGCTTACTTTTTGTATACATATAGATTTTTCTTTGTTCAAAACTTTGGGATACAGTTTCTTCTAAAAGATAGAAATAAATCCAGTGCATGGCTTCATTCTAGTCTCCAGCCTCATCACATTCTTTTTTTTTCCTTTGTTTTTCAACTAACTTATCAATTCTTTTTAGAATCTTTTTAAATTTTCATCTTTACAGTCATATTCCATCCCTTCATCGTGTATACCCTTATTTTTGTACATATATATTTTTCTTTCTTTAAAATTTTGGGATATATTCAGTTTCTTCTAACAGACCAAAGTATACCCAAAATAAAGTGTGTGGCTCTGTTCTATTCACCAGTTTAATCATATATATAGAGACAAATAGATATTGATAGATGCAGATGGAGATATAGATTCCCCCCCCCCTTTCTTCTCCCCATGGTTTTGGGTCTCTTCTGATTTGCTTAGTGTATATTTTTCTGTGGTTATTGCTACCCTTTTAGTATTTTGTTCTCTCATTCATTTATTCTTATCTGGATAAAATGATAAGCTGGGAAACTCACCTCAAAAAAAAAAAAAAAAAGAACAAGAGGCAGTACTGATGGCTAGGGACCTAATCAATAGAGATATTAGTAATATGGCAAAGTAAAGCTCAGAATGATGATTGTCAAGGTGCTAGCTGGGCTCAAAAAAAGCATGGAAAATATTAGAGAATCCCCTTCTGGACAAATAGAATCTCTTTCTGGAGAAATAAAAGAGTTAAAATCTAACCAAGTTGAAATTTAAAAAAAAAGTATTAATGAGGTGCAATACAAAAATGGAGGCTCTTACTGCTAGGATAAATGAAGCAAAAGAAAGAATTAGTGATGTAGAAGACCAAATGATGTAAAATAACGAAGCTGAGAAAAAGAGAGACAAACAACTACTGGACCAAGAGGGGAGAATTTGGGAGATAAGTGTTACCCTAAGATAAAACAATATTAGAATAATTGGGATCCTAGAAGAAGAAAGAAAGAAAGGGGAAAAAGGTATTTTGGAGCAAATAATAGCAGAGAATTTCCCTAATTTGGTGAGGGGAACAAGCACCAAAATTCAGGAGGCACAGAGAACTCCCCTCAAGATCAATAAATATAGGTCCACACCGCATCATCTAATAGTAAAACTTACAAGTCTCAGTGACAGAGAAAATCCTGAAAGCAGCTCAGGAGAAGAGGTCTATAACATACAATGGCAGAAATAACAGACTGACAGCAGACTTATCCACAGAGACCTCACAGGCCAGAAAGAACTGGCATGATATATTCAGAGCACAAAAATACGCAGCCAAAAATATTATATTCAGCTAGGCTGTCATTGAAAATGGAAGGGAACTAAAAATCTTCCCTAACAAACAAAAACTAAAATAATTTGCAAATGCCAAACTAGCGCAACAGGAAATATTGAAAAGGGTTCTCTAGGCAAAGAGAGAGCCTAAAAGTAACAGACCAGGAAGGAACGAGACAATATACAGAAACAATCACCTTACAAACAATGCAATGGCACTAAATTCATAACTTGCAATAGTTACCCTGAATGTAAATGGGCTAAATGCCCCAATCAAAAGACACAGAGTATGAGAACAGATATTTAAAAAAAAAAAAGAACTCATCAATATGCTGTCTGAAAGAAACTCATTTTAGACTCAAAGACACTTCCAGATTTAAAGTGAAGGAGTGGAAAACAATTTACCATGCTAATGGACATCAAAAGAAAGCTGGGGTGGCAATCCTTATATCCAACAAATTAGATTTTAAGTGAAAGACTATAGTAAGAGATGAGGAAGGTCACTATATCATACTTAAAGGGTCTGTCCAACAAGAAGATCTAACAATTTTAAATATCTATGCCCTTAACATGGGAGCAGCCTATTATATAAACCAGTTAATAACTAAATCAAAGAAACACATTGACAATAATATAATAATAGTAGGGGACTTTAATACCCTCTCACTGAAATGAGCAGATCATCTAAGCAAAAGATCAGAAAGGATATAAATGACACACAGGACCAGAAGGATGTCATAGATACATATTCAGAACATTCCACCCCAAAGCAATAGAATACACATTCTTCTCTAGTGCCCATGGAAAATACTCCAGAATAGATCACATCCTGGGTCAGAAATCAGTTCTCAACCAGTACCAAACAATTGGGATCATTTGCTGAATACTTTCAGACCACAATGCTTTGAAATTAGAACCTAATCACAAGACAAAAGTTGGAAAGAACTCAAATATATGGAGGCTAAATAGTATCCTACTAAAGAATGAATGGGTCAGCCAGGAAATTAAAGAAGAATTAAAAAAAATTCATGGCAACAAATGTAAGTGAAAACACAACTATTCAAAATCTTTGGGACACAGCAAAGGTGGTCTTGAGAGGAAAGTATATAGCCATACAAGCTTTTCTCATGAAACAAAAAAAGGTCTCAAGTACACAACCTAACCCTACACCTGAAGGAGCTGGAGAAAGAACAACAAAAAAAGCCTAAACCCTGTAGGACAAGAGAAATAATAAAGATCAGAGCAGAAATCGATGAAATAGAAATTAAAAGAACAAGAGACCTAATCAACAAAACTAGGAGCTGGTTCTTTGAAAGAATTAAGATTGTAAACCACTGGCGAGACTTATAAAAAAGAAAAGAGAAAGGACACAAATTAATAAAATCATGAATAAAAGAGAAGAGATCACAACGAACACCAAAGAAATACAAAAAATTATAAGAACATATTATGAGCAACTATACACCAGCAAATTTGACAATATGGAACAAATGGATGCATTCCTAAAGACATATAAACTACCAAAACCAAACAAGGAAGAAGTAGAGAACCTGAACAGACCCATAACCAGTAAGGAGACTGAAGCAGTTATCAAAAATCTCTCAACAAACAAGAGCCCGGGGCCAGACAGCTTCCCAGGAGAATTCTACCAAACATTTAAAGAAGAATGAATACCTATTCTCCTGAAACTGATGCAAAAAATAGAAATGGAAGGAAAACTTCCAAACTCATTTTATGAGGCCAGCATTACCTTGATCCCAAAAACCAGACAAAGACCCCATCAAAAGGGAGAATCACAGACCAATATCCTTGATGAACACAGGTACAAAAATTCTCACCAAAACACTATCCAGTAGGATCCAACAGTATATCAAAAGGATTATTCACCAGGACCAAGTGGGATTTATTCCTGGGCTGCAAGGTTGGTTCAACATCTTTAAATCAATCATTGTGATACAGTACATTAATAAAATAAAGAACAAGAACCATATGATACTCTCAATAGATGCTAAAAAAAAGCATCTGACAAAGTACAGCATCCTTTCTTGATCAAAACTCTTCACAGTGTAGGGGTAGAGGGTACATACCTCAATATCATAAAAGCCATTGATGGACAACCTACAGTGAATATCATTTTCAATGGGGAAAAACTGAGAGCTTTTCCCCTACAGACAGGAATATGCAGGGCTGTCCACTATCACCACCGCTATTCAACAAAGTATTAGAAGTTCTAGCCTCAGCAATCAGACAACAAAAAGAAATAAAAGATATCCGAAACAGCAAAGAAGTCAAACTCTCACTCTTTGGAGATGATATGATACTTTATGTGGAAAACCCAAAATACTCCACTACAAAACTGCTAGAACTCATATAGGAATTCAGTAAAGTGTCAGGATATACAATCAATGCACAGAAATCAATTGCATTTCTATCCACCAACAGCAAGACAGAAGAAAGAGAAACTAAGGATTTGATCCCATTTACAATTATACCCCAAACCATAAGATACCTGGGAATAAACCTAGTCCAAGAGCAAAGAATCCATACTCAGAAAACTATAAAGTACCCATGAAAGAAATTGAGGAAGACACAAAGAAATGGAAAAATGTCCCATGCTCATGGATTGGAAGAACAAATATTGTGAAAATGTCCACACTACCTAAAGCAATATACACATTTAATGCACTCCCTATCCAAATACCATCAATGTTTTTCAAAGAAACTGAATAAATAATCTGACAATTTATATTGAACCAGAAAAGACCCCGGGTAGCCGGAGGAATGTTGAAAAAGAAAACCAAAGTTGGCGGCATCATAGTTCCTGAATTTAAGCTCTATTACAAGGCTGTAATCATCAAGACAGTATGGTACTGGCACAAAAACAGAGACACAGATCAATGGAATAGAATAGAGAGCCTAGAAATGGACCCTCAACCCTATGGTGAACTCATTTTTGACGAAGCGGGAAAGAATGTCCAGTTGAAAAAAGACAGTCTTTTCAACAAATGTTGTTGAGAAAATTGGACAGAGCTGGCATCTTCACTGTGGTTGGAACATGATTCAGGGCTTCATTGAGAAGTCTATTCGGGGTTCCTGGGTGGCTCAGTTGGTCTGTCTTCAGCTCAGGTCATGATCCCAGGATCCTGGGATTGAGCCCCGAGTTGGGCTTCCTGTTTGGAAAGGAGCCTGCTTCTCCCTCTCCACTCCCAACCTCTTGCTTCTGCTATCTCTCCCTACCTCTCTTTACGTAAATATATAAAATCTTAAAAAAAAAGTCCAATAAGACAGAAATTGGAATCCCCTGATGCTTTATTTAGTTGTAAATAACATAGCTAAAACTGACTAAAAAGTGCTGATATATATTAACTGAAAAGATCAGGGGCTCAAATGAGATAATGAGGACTTGGAAACACTTTGTCCTGTTTCTGGTCCCCACTTTCTTGTCCTGGCTTTATCTTGGGACATCCTGCTTCTCTTTATGGCAAGTAATTCCTTCTACCATGTGTTCCACTCAGTAACTCAGGGAAATAGAGACTTTCCTTCCCTCTCTAAACCCAGGCAAAGTCCCAAAGCCCCGCATTCCATGGTCTCTGCCTTGCCCCACTCCGGACAATGTCAGTGTGCCTCTGCATTCCTGACTCTCCCTGGTTGCCCAGTGATGAATTAATCATCAAGTTCAGGGGAATATGACACTCAAATTCATTAGGCTGGAATCATAGGCTCATTTTGGGAGCCAGGGTTCGAGTTAACCCTTCACAGACCACAGAGACAGAAGGAGGGATTAACGATCCTTTTAAGAAAAAATTTGGGAGCTGTTTACTGAGAAGAGGAAAATGGATTTGGGGCAGGTTATCAAATCCAGGTGTCACAGTTGTTAAGAAATGATAATCCCATGTTTCTTTGAGACTTCTTTAACTGGTGGGTTCCTAAATTCAGCTAGATTTGGAATCTAAGGGGTGCACACTTTTGTAGACAGTGGGAAGTATGTTCCTTTCTCATGGGACAAAGATTTCCTACTTGCTAATTCCTGAAATTCTCTTAAGAGCATTTATGCTCAGATTCAAAATGCAAAGTAAACTTGTGCTCAAGAACACACTTATCTGAAATCAAATTAAAATATAATCGGCTGACATAAGGTCCTCTCTGGGGAAGAAAAAAAGGTTTTGATAGGAGGAGAGGAGACAGAAGCCAAGGAAGTAATAAATGGGCAGAGAAGGGTGAAGCCTTGGGCACTCTGGGCAAGCAGCCGACTCCATGTGGTTGCCAGGGCTGGCCCTGTCCCTGTAAGAGCTATAAAATCTAGGTCCTCAGCACATTCCATTCTGGCAGCTTAGAATGCTAAATGTAGTTCACCACTTCATGATCTGCCTAAAGTACCTTTGATTCAAAATCAATTCTTGGGGTGGTTGTAGACGGGATGAATTGTCGATGCCAAAACATTCCCTCAATTCAGTGAAGGACCTGATTGTTTGACATTATGTGGATTAAATACTGTGGTTATTGACTAATTTCTTCCACATTTAAGTATATTGTTGGGATCTCAGGCAGACAAGGCAGTCTTAGCTCAAGCAACCGCCAGAAGTGATGCTGTAATCATAACGCCTGACAACTTTTACCTTGGAAATCTGACCGTGAGAAGGCTGACAATGTCTGTTTTTTCTTTTCTGTCCTCTCAGTAGAGTGTTGTGTCTGTTTGCCTTCTTGTTTGGCTTGCATTCTTTGCCCATGACCTTCATTTCATTCTGGTGAACAAGTGTCTTCTAAGGGATTCCTTAGTAGATAACTTCTCACACAATGCTTCATGCAGGGTAGCCAAGGTTTTAAAAAATCAACTTCTTTGTGACCTTGTAGGTCAAGGTGCTCAATCTCTAATTTTAAAATTTGAAATTTTAATTTCATTTTTTCTATGAATCTGGAATGTTGGTTTTACCTTCCTATTTCTCTCTTTGCGTTTAAAAAGATTGTATTTATTTATCTACAGAGATAAGGTGTGAGCCCAGGGGAAAATAGAGGAAGAGAGAGAATCCTCAAGCACTCTCTGGGATGAGTATGGAGCCCGAGGTGGGGCTCAATCTCATGACCCCAAGATCATGACTGGAGCCAAAAACAAATGTTGAATGCCTCGCCAACTGAGCTACCCAGGTGCCCTCCATTTCTCTAATTCTGCTTCAGTTCTTTACTTTGTTGTCCAGAAATAGAACCATGGGTCTTTATATCCACGTGGCTCAGATTTTTCCTAATTCCTTTCTGCTGGCTCCTCCACCATTTGCCTCACTTCCTACCTGTAACTGTACTTTCTACCAAATTCTCTTGCTTTCTAAGCTTCAATTAACTGTCCCTCCTATGTGTTCCCATAATGCCCTATTAAAGAAGAAATCAGGAGCACCTGTGTGACTGAGTCAGTTAAGCAGCTGCCTTAAGTTCAGGTCATGATCCCAGGGTCCTGGAATCAAGCCCTGCAATAGGCTCCCTGCTCAGCCAGGAGTCTGCTTCTCCTTCTCCCTCTGCCTCCCCCTCCCTCTGCTTGTGCTCTTGCTCTCTGAAATAAAATCTTTTTTTTTTTTATCAGTTTTGCCCTATTAACTTTATTATTATTATTATTTTATTGTTACTTAAATTTTTTCTCCAGTGTTCCAAGATTCATTCCCCATTCCCCACACCCAGTGCTCCACGCAATAGGTCCCCCCAGTACCCACCACCAGGCTCTCCCATCCCCCCACCCCCCTCCCTCCAAGTCCCTCAGTTTGTTTCGGTGTCCAAAGTCTCTGTTGTTTCATTTCTCTCTCTGGATTACCCTACTTCCCATTTACTTTCCTTCTCCCACTGTCCTCCAGGTTACCCCTCATGCACCACAAGTAAGTGAAACCATGTGATACTTGACTTTCTCTACTTGGCTTATTTCACTCAGCATAATCTCTTCCAGTCCAGTCCATGTTGCTACAAAAGTTGGATATGCATCCTTTCTGACGGAGGCATAGTATTCCATTGTATATATGGACCACATCTTCTTTATCCATTCATCTTTGATGGGCACCTTGGCTCTTTCCAGTTTGGCGATTGTGGCCATTGCTGTGATGAACATTGGGGTACATATGGCCCTTGTTTTCACTACATCTGTATCTTTGGGGTAAATGCCCAGTAGTGCAATTGTAGGGTCATACGGTAGCTCTATTTTTAATTTTTTAAGAAATCTCCACACTGTTTTCCAAAGCGGGTGCACCAGTTTACATTCCCACCAACAGTGTAAGAGGGTTCCCCTTTCTCCACAGCCTCTCCAACACTTGTTGTTTGCTGACTTGTTAATTTTGGCCATTCTGACTGGTGTAAGGTGTAAGGTATCTCAGTGTGGTTTTGATTTGAATTTCCCTGATAGCTAGTGACGATGAACATTTTTTCATGTGTCTGTTAGCCGTTTGTATATCTTTTATGGAGAAGTGCCTCTTCATGTCTCTTGCCCATTTTTTGATGTGTTCATCTTCTTTTTGGGTGTTGAGTTTGAGTAGTTCTTTATAGATCTCGGATATGAGCCCTTTGTCTGTAGTGTCATTTGCAAATATCCTCTCCCATTCTATGGGTTGCCTCTTTGTTTTGTTGACTGTTTCCTTTGCTGTACAGAAGCTTTTTATTTTGATGAAGTCCCAGAAATTCATTTTCGCTTTTGTCTCCTTTGCTTTTGGAGACGTGTCTTGAAAGAAGTTGCTGTGGCCGATGTCAAAGAGGTTACTGCCTATATTCTCTTTCAGGATTTTGATGGATTCCTGCCTCACATTGAGGTCTTTCATCCCTTTCGACTTTGCCTTTGCGTGTGGTGTAAGAGAATGGTCTAGTTTCATTCTTCTATACGTAGCTGTCCAATTTTCCCAGCACCATTTATTGAAGAGACTGTCTTTTTTCCACTGGATATTTTTTCCTGCTTTGTCAAAGATGATTTGCCCATAGATTTGTGGGTCCACATCTGGACTCTCCACTCTGTTCCATTGGTCTATTTCTCTGTTTTTGTACCAGTACCACGCTGTCTTGGTAATCACAGCTTTGTAATAAAGCCTGAAGTCAGGAAATGAGATGCCCCCAGCTTTGCTTTTCTTCTTCAGCAATTCCTTAGCGATTCGGGGTCTTTTTTGGTTCCATATAAATTTTAGGATTGTTTGTTCTAACGTTTTGAAGAATGTTGGTGGAATTTTGATCGGAATGGCACTGAAAGTATAGATTGCTCTGGGCAGTATAGACATTTTGACAATGTTTATTCTTCTGATCCATGAGCATGGAATGCTCTTCCATCTTTTTGTGTCTTCTTCAATTTCTTTCATGAGTGTTCTGGAGTTCCTCGAGTACAGATCCTTGACTTCTTTGGTTCGGTTTATTCCTAAGTATCTTATAGTTTTTGGTGCTATAGTAAACGGAATTGATTCTCTGATTTCCCTTTCTATTTTTTCATTGTTAGTGTACAAGAATGCAACTGATTTCTGTGCATTGATTTTGTATCCTGCCACATTACCAAATTGTTGTATGAGTTCTAGTAGTTTGGGGGTAGAGTCTTTTGGGTTTTCCACATATAGGATCATGTCATCTGCAAAGAGAGAGAGTTTGACTTCCTCTTTGCCAAGCTGGATACCTTTTATTTCTTTCTGTTGCCTGATTGCTGTTGCTAGGACTTCTAACACTATGTTGAACAGTAGTGGTGAGAGTGGGCATCCTTGCCTTGTTCCTGATCTCAGAGGAAAGGCTGTCAGTTTTTCCCCATTAAGGATGATATTCGCTGTGGGTTTTTCATAGATAGATTTTATGAGGTTGAGAAATGTTCCCTGTATCCCTATAGTTTGAAGAGTTTTGATCAGGAACGGATGTTGTATTTTGTCAAATGCTTTTTATGTATCAATTGAGAGGACCATGTGGTTCTTCTCTCTTCTTTTATTGATTTGTTCTATCACATTGATTGTTTTGCGAGTGAACCACCCTTGCATCCCTGGGATAAAACCCACCTGGTCATGGTGGATAATCTTTTTAATGTATTGTTGGACCCTGTTAGCAAGGATCTTGTTGAGAATCTTGGCATCCATATTCATCAGCGATATTGGTCTGAAGTTCTCCTTTTTGATGGGGTCTTTGTCTGGTTTGGGGATTAGAGTGATGCTGGCTTCATAGAAAGAGTCTGGAAGTTTTTCTTCCATTTCTATTTTTTGAAAGAGCTTCAAGAGAATAGGTCTTATTTCTTCCTTGAGTGTTTGGTAGAATTCCCCAGGGAATCCATCTGGGCCTGGACTCTTGTTTTGGGGGAGGTTTTTGATCACTCTTTCAATCTCATTACTAGATATAGGTCTATTCAGATTGTCAATGTCTTCCTGTTTCAGTCTTGGTAGTTTATAGGTTTCTAGGAATGTATCCATCTCTTCTAGGTTGTTAAACATATTGGCATATAATTGTTAATAGTAATTTTTGATGATTGTTTCTATTTCCTTGGTTTTAGTCATGATCTCTCCCCTTTCATTCATGATTTTATTAATTTGGGTCTTCTCCCTTTTCTTTTGGATTAGTTTGGCCAATGGTTTATCGATCTTATTGGTTCTTTCAAAGAACAAGCTTCTAGTTTCATTGATGCGTTCTACTGTATCTCTAGTTTCTGATTCATTTATCTCTGCTCTAATTCTTATTATTTACCGCCTTGTGTGGGGGGTTGGTTTAATTTTTTGTTGATTTTCCAGTTCTTTAAGGTGTAATGAGAGTTGGTGTATTCGGGATTTTTCAATTTTTTTGAGTGAGGCTTGGATGGCTATGAATTTCCCCCTTAGGACTGCCTTTGCTGTATCCCATAGGTTTTGGATCGATGTATCTTCATTCTCATTGGTTTACATGAAGTGTTTCAGTTCTTCTTTGATTTCTTGGTTGATCCACATATTCTTGAGCAGGATCGTCTTTAGCTTCCAAGTGTTTGATTTTCTCCTGAACTTTTTATGGTGGTTGAGTTCCAGTTTCACGGCATTGTGGTCAGAGAATATGCAGGGAATAATTTCAATCTTCTGGTATTGGTTGAGCCCTGATTTGTGACCTAGTATGTGGTCTATTCTGGAGAAAGTTCCATGTGCACTCGAGAAGAATGAGTATT